>VYZW01038302.1:0-95449 GCA_013401315.1 Balaeniceps rex
GCACGGGGGGTGGGAGGCTATGGGGGGGCGGGGAAGGATGCGGAGCGCTGCCAGATGCTGCCGCAGCCTCCGCGGAGGTCAGCGACATCGAGAGGGCTGCAAATAGCTCCGGAGGGGAGGAATTGAGGCCTGATCCAGCCAAGCACGCGGGAGCGTGCCGGAGGGGGCCGTGGGGCCGGCGCCGAGCACGTTTGGGGGGTTTTGAGGAAGGGCCTTGGGCAAGCCAGCAGCAGATGAGTTTCGGCACCGAGGAAGGCACATGAAAGATGGAGCGAGCGATTCCTGCGCACTGCCGAGCTCGAAACGAGCCGAGATCCCTCAGGAAGGAGATCTAAGCGTGGCGGCAGACGGATCAATGCAAACCGCTCGGCTCGCTGCGCGCCAGCGGGGAGAGGCACAACCAGAAAGGAAGCGAAGGCGATGGAGGAGGAGGAGGAGGAGGGGCTGGAGGAGGCAGAGGGGAGAGGGCAGAGCAGGCAGCTCTGCTGCCCAACGCTGCCGGCTGCTCCTTCCTGCAGCGAAGCCAAATACAGAAATGCAGGAGCAGGGAGGAAGAGGAGGAGAAACCTGGGGTTAAGAGGGGCCAGAAGAGCTGCAGAGGAAATATTAAGCAGGGCGCGCCAGCCTGCAGAAAGAAAATTATTTCCCTTTTGTCCCTCAAAACTAACCTGGGGAACTCCTCACCGCTGTACAGCAGCAAAGCTAGAAGCTCGATGGGATTAAAGTCGTGGACTAATTCCTTTGGCAACAAATAAATATCTATTAGGCAGACAAATAAATATCTGTCAGGCAATTACATGGGCAGCAAGAACATCGCTGGGTACATTTAGTGTGATAAAAAGCACAGACATAAGAGGAAATCTCGGGCTGTAGAACCATAATGCAGTCGGGTCTGAAGGTAAATTTTCCCTGCTGCCATCCTGACACCCAACCGCTGGAAAACCACCGGGTTTGCTCAATTTGATAAGAGGAGAGGAGCCTCAGAGCAGGTTTTTCCAGCCTGCGGGCACGCTGCGATGCTCAGCGGAGCAGCACCGGGGCGGTTCCCAACGCGACACCCAGAGCATCGCCTTCCCCTATACCACAGAGCTCTTATTTGTTAACAGGTTATAGATTAGAAATTGTTTAACATTTAACATTAACAGTCGCTAAGGCAGCTCCACACGCACGATGCCTACACCACGCCGAAGCCAACAGCCCGCGCCGGGGGGGAGTAATGGGAACTACCCCCCCTTGCATCGCCCTGATGACATGTCAAAAAGCAGAACTTCCAGCAGTTAAACTAAAAATGGCAAATCCCCTTTCATCTCCCCAGCGTTATTTTTACCCGCTGTCCCAGCACGGGGACGGCGCTGCCATTTCAAAGCTGAGACTTGAGCTTAAAAAGGCTGGGAAAAGCTCAGCAGCGCCTGCGAGCCGTCTCGGGGTGAAAACAGAGCGGAGATGAGTTGCTTTAATTTTTATCATGAAATAACTCCCCACGCTAGGCCACGGGCACCCTCCCAGGGCTGGACCTGCTGGGTTTGCTGCAGCGGGAGTTCTTGCTGCAGGAAAACTCTCAGGTGTTGCTTTCCCCGGGTAAAATAAGGCAGCTTTTTCAGCAGCAAAACAAGCCTCTAGCAGGGCAAGCAACCCTCCCCATCGCCGCTTCCCAGGCTTATCCACAGAGATTTCCTCTGGTGTCTGCTCCCGTCCAGGCTGCCGAGGACCAGCAGCCTCCGGGGGAAGGAGCCGCATCCTCATCCTGACATCCAGGGGCAAACTCCGTCGCGGGGAGAGGAAGGGAAGACCGGGGAAGCCTGGGAGCAAGGACGGGATTTCAGGAGCTGGGACCTAGGCAAGCCGACGACATCTGCCTGCCAGGGCTTCGAGCCGGGGTGCTGGGTATTCCCACAACAACAAAGCCAGAAAAAACCCAACAAAGCCAAAAAAACCCAACAAAATCCCTTTTGTTTCCCAGGCCAGCGGCTGGAGGAGTTCCTCTTCCAGCGATGGTGTTAGCGGTTTTGCTGTAACACTAATTACGCAGCAATGGCGATGGGGGAGGGCTCGGCCCTTGTTTTACTTCTTTCCCCCCCTAAATAATTCAAAGTAAATAAGGAAGGTGCAGCAACGGAGCGGGGAAGTCGTATCACACATGCCCCATTAGCTCCCGGTAATGATTTTATTTGTATTAAAGCCTGGCCTGGGATGAACGCAGCCCGGGCAGACCTCGGCTTTGATCTGGAGGGGAGGCAGGGGAAGAGGCTCCTCGCCAGCTGGGAGGATGCTGGAAGCTGCATCTGTGCAAGTGCGGCGGGGAGGGGGAGAAATACATCCCCCCCTCTTTCACGTTCCCCTCGGAGGCACTGGAAAATGAGAATTTTTCTCCCTAGAGGGGGATATAATCTCACTCCCTCCTCCCTGAATGCAACAGCGGGGTCTCCTCCACCCCAGGAGCTCTGTCATGCTGTGCAAAGCTGCACTCGGACCCGACCACGATGCCAAACGTCTATGGTGGTCCCTCTCCGAGCCATCGGAGCACCTAGGGGAGAAAAGTGCCTTTTGGGGGCTGCCACCCGCACCCAAAAGCTCTGAGCAGCACCTCTGCTCCCTAAGCACCCACGGGAGCAAGGGGCTGCCTTATTTCACCAGCAACGCTCCCCGGATCCAGGCTGGGAGCAAAACACTGAAGCGTAGAGCAGAAAATATTTGTTATTTTTTCCGCAAAAGCCACATCGCGAAGGGAGGCATCCCGGGCTCCTGTGCCCCAACAGCGGGGTTGTGCCATCCCGGGGGCTGCTGCCCATCGCTGCACAAAGCAAGCACGGATAATTTGGCTGTCGACCCCGGATTTTGCCTCCAACCCTGCTGAGGGGGTGATGCCGGGCAGCCTGGAGGTGCAGCAACAAATAAATCCCATTGCTTTAACACCGTTCCCGCAGGTGCAAGATTTGCTGTTACAAACACCATGGAAAAAATCAAGGAAGCTTCTTGTCCTGTCTCCCAGATGAAGGGAAGGGAAACGAGCCGTGAAAAGGAGAAAGCGGAGAGTTGAAATAAGCGGCAGCAACTCAGACCAGCTCTGGGCAGGTCGGCACCACCCGGCATGCCCTGGGTGATTTTGTACCGTACCGGGAGGGGATCGGGCCGGGGAGGACCGGCTCTGCCTCCAGCTATGGGGCTGACCTCGCTCCAGCCCTGCATGGAAAGCAAAACTCAAAAGCTCCCATGTCGCTGTCAAGGCAGCCCCAGCGCTGGTTTTCATGCCTGGCTGGCGTTTGCAATAGCAAAGAGCCAAGAACTGGGTCAGAGCATCCATCCGTGCAGGCAGAGCCGGCGAGGCTGGGGCAGGAGGCTCGGACCTGCCCAACCCCGGTCCACCAGCCTGGGCATGGACATCCTCCCCAGCTCACCCGGGAGCGCAGATCAGAGCCGCTTACAGAAAAACCAACGCTGCCTCTGGCTCTGCGCTGCCAGCGGCAGACAGGGGCTCCTTGTTCTGCCGGGGGCCGGGAGATAAATCCCCACCCAGGCCCTGCACTTCGCACAGCTCCAGCAGCCCCCTTCTCCCCCTGACCCACGTCTGCCGATGCTGCCGGGTCCAGGGAGACCCACAGATACTCCAGCACGGAGCCAGGACACGAACGGCTCCCACCAAGCATCCTCGGGCAGTGCTGCCGGAGGCATTCCATCCCCCGAGCAGGGATGCATTTTACCCCATCGCTGCAAGCGCAGCAGCGAGGGGACAGCGCTTCCACCCCCTTTTGTGGGTGTTTTCCCCCATCCGTAGGGGGTTGATGGCCCTTTCCCTCCTCCCCTCTTCCATGACCTGGGATGGTTTTGCGAATGGGTTATTGTAACTGTAATAGAGGAGAGGGAAGGGAGCAGATGGGGAGCAGGCTCGTCCTAGCCGCGGGCTGGTGGCCCGAGCCCTGAGCGATGCAGCCAGGTGCTAAAGGCCAGCCTTGCTTGAAGGTTACCCAGATCGGAGAAACCGGAGATGCAAAAGACCTTCCAAAAGGGCAGACCCATCCTTACAGCCCTTTGCCACTGCTAAAGGAGCACCCCCGCAGCTTGCACCCCACCTTTGCCACCCACTCTGCCAATGTGGGTGCCCCAGGAGCCCGGCGGGGTGCCGGCAGGGCAGCAGCCCCGGCTCTCTCTGCTTTCCAGGGCAGGAGCAGCCCGGACCATCCTCCTCGGGCAGGCGTTCAATTTTGCCTGCGCTTCGCAGAAACCCCGGGCCAAGCTCCGAGCCCAAATACAGAGGCGCTTTGGCCCCCGTCCCTTCCCTGTGAGCATCCCTGAGCCTGCCCTCACCCAGGCAGCGGGTCCCGGTTCAGCACCGAAACCAGCCGGGGGGGGCGAGGGCAGGCTTGGACCCCAGTGGTCCCATCCCCGATGCTGCTGCGCGGGTGCATACGCACCATCGAGCATCGCCTCCTCCATCCCTCGTGCCTCTTGCTGCTCCCCCAGGCAGCCCCCTGCTCTTGCAGAGGGGATGTGGGGGAGACCCGGGGGGGGACAGAGCAGAACCCCTCTCCCCACCCGACACACACGCACGCATTCCAGCAGCTTTACCCTTCGGAGTCGCAGCGGCTGGAGAATTCCAGCTATTCCAACATCTTTATCTTTTTTGGCTACAATTTCTCTTTCGGCCACGTTATAAATTAAAAGCTGCTTTGCTTTTAACCTCCTCCAAGCTGCACCTTTTAACCTCCCTCCCCAGGCCGCTGGCAGGAAGGGGGCTGCTCCTTGCTGGGGCCGATGCTCTCACCTTGGAGGTCTGCCGCAAGCCAGTGAGCCCTTTTTTTTTTTTGCCCCCCCCCCCCCCCGGCTCGGCACAGGGTGCCAACAAAGGCTCCTTGCAAAAGGAGCTTGTCATCGCTGATGGATGACGTGGCCGCACGGCGGCTGGAGCCAGGGAGCTGGGATGTGTCTGCACGGGGGCTCAGCCAGCCACTTGGATGGCACCGACGGGCTCCCCGCCAGCGATGCAGCGGCTGCCGGGGCTCTGCGCTGCTTCCCGGGCAGGGAGACAACCCGGGGTCCCTGGGGGTTGGTGGTTGCACTAGGAAGGGCCACCCTGGCTCGGAGCAGAGAGCTGGGTCAGGGTCCCGTGGGGACACGCCACCTGGGATGAAGGTGGCACGCAGCCATCCCGAGCCCCATCCCGGCTGCGCTGGTGACTGGCGGGTTCGGAGGGGCCGGCTGGGGGATGACAGGCAGGCAGCTCTGCTTGCTGAGCTCCGAGAAATAATTCTCTCCATCCTATGTGGCTTCCTACATAAGGTATCAGCGCTGCTCTTGATTAGAGAAAAGCTTCCCATATTACAGACTTTTGGCTCCGGGGAGGAACGAGTTGGCCAATTGCAATTATTAAGACATTTAAAGTGCATTTAACCCAGGAGCCCTTATTTTCCCCTTTCAATGTAACCACTAATTCCTCCTAAATGGTCTGCTCCGTGCTCCCAACCAGACAAAGGCTTTAATGTTCGCCTGAAAAGGCTTATGGCACAGGCAGCGTGCAGGGCAAAGGAGAGCGCGATGAAAGGGCTGGTGCAGCCTCCAAGGGGAAATCAAAGGCGGTCACTTTGGGCACGGCTCGGAGCCATGGAACCGTGCAGGGTCCGGGCAGGACCAGCCCGGAGCCGACCAGGCTGGAGGCACAGGGTGAAGCTCAGCAGGACAAGGAGAGGCAGAGGGAAAGGCTTGCATCGCTTGAAGCCACCGGAGAGCCCGGCCAAAGCCGCCGCTGGCTTAATGCAGCGGCCAAGGGTCACCCTGGGGAGCCAGGGCAGCCAGAGGGGACATCACCCACTGTCCCCAACGGCTGGTGTCCCCAGACATCATGGGATGGATCCCACCTTGACCATGTCTTGTTTGGGTGAGCAATCGGCTGCTGGAGCCAAGGGAGCGGATCCTGCTGCCGTGGGGGTCCCCATCTACAGCCGGCAATCCTTCAGGACACCGGGGACAGCCCCTGGCCACCCCGCCAGTGATGCAAACCCGGGACTTGCCTGGCAGCTTTGTGCTTTAATCCAGGGCCAGGGGTTTATTTGCCTTTTTGCTAATTGCTGGTGGATCCCCCTCAGGCAAGAGCCGCCTGGAAGCGATGGATTTGTACCAGGGATGAACCTGGGGCTACAGTCTGCAATAACATCACCGCATCCTCGCGAGCCGAGCGGCCTGGGAACCTCACCAAGTGCTCCCCATCCAAAAAAACAAAAAAATTGATGCTCTGGAAGGAGCCTGGCTCCATGCAACCAGCATCCTCATCCCCTCCTCAACACCTAAAAACCCCGGTTGGGTTTATCACCTCCGAAGGGGTCCAAGCCCCCGGCGGGATGCCCAGCCACTCACATACCCCCACGTTTCTTCACACTTAATTCCTCCCAGAGCAAGGGACTCTTGGAGGAAGTTTTTTCCCCCCCCAGCCCTGGCTCGCCTGCGGGCTCCCATTCCCAGCTGAAGTTATCGCCATGTTCGGACCCGATGGGTAAAACAGATGCAGCAGCAGATGCGAAAGTCATCGGCTCCTTCGGGGAGGGGGAGAGACGGGCCAAAAAAAAAAAAAGCAGAGCAGGATGGGCAAAGGGAAAACAGATTTTTTTTTTTTTTGGTGCTGGGGTAACCAGGAGGCGGCACGGCAGAGCCGGTGTGAGCCCGGCTGCGCCGGATCCAGACCTTTTCCCTGGGGTTTATTTCCCAAACAACAACAAATTGGTTGCAGATTCCAAGGCGGGTAGGGAAATAAAAGGAAATCAAACCAAAATCCTTTGACTGCAGAGATTAAAGGGGATCAGAGGCCAAACACACAGTCAGCACCCAGCTCCTACCACTCACATGATGGAAGCTGCTTTGCATTCAGGCTGTAATTAAACAGCTGTGTTTTCTTTAAAGTACAATTTAGAGTTTGTTCAAACACCACTTTTGCAGAGTATCACGGGATTTCGAATGAATAGACTTTTAAAAACATATTTTGTGGGGTGGCCTTGAATTTGTGACCGGGGAAGGAGGTAGGAGAATATCTGGAGGAGGAAAGAGGAGGGAAAAGAAAAAAAAAGAAAAGATGAAATTTGCCTGCAGAGCAAACACGCCTCGGCAGCAAGGATGTGCAAACCGGGACCGTCCCCGCTCAGCGACTGCCAGCAAGCGCAGGGTTAAGGCTCCAACCAGCCCCTCTATTAAAGAGCTGAGCACATTTAATGGTTTAATATTAACCGAAGCGTGACGGCAGGATTTCAACCCGAATGTCTGGCCTTGGAGCGCGCAGCCTCACCGAGGGCTCCGGCTCCCCGGCGAGCGGGTCCAGCAGGCAGGGGAAAACCTGATACCGAGCCCAGGCGGCTCCAGCATCCCTTTGAGCCATGAGATGAGATGCCAGCGGCCCCTCGGCACAGCCGGGGGGGGTCCGGCCGCCCCATGCACCCACACACACGCGTGTGCACGGCGATGGGAAGCACGACTCAGTTTACAGCAGGTAGCGCTGCCCGGCTCGGCAGATAGTCAATACTTAATTTGAGGTTTAAGCCTTTCAACCATTTCCCATTCATTTCAGCAAATGGATTGGACTCCCACGTCTGCGGGAAGATCGAAGGGGCCCCCCCTTGCTCGCTGGTCAGGGTGGCAGGACAGCGGCTGCCAGATTCTCCCTCCCTACAGCTCAGGGGCATTAATGGGAAGTCGATGCGACGGCTAACGACCGCTCTGGGTTTGACCTTCGTGCGGGCCGAGGTACCGAGCTATTTTGTTAGGAAAAATTGCAACTTCAGCCTGCTGGCTGGTTCAGGAGGCTAATTGCAGAGGGGCTGGTAACGGAGAATTGGGGTTGCTGGGTCACATCCACTCCGGGTTTCAGGTTCTGCAGCGCTCACGCTGCCGCAGCCTCCAAAAACACAGCTGGGCTCGGTCCGGCTGTGGCCATCTCCCACATCCCAACCCTGCTCCACCACCTCCATGTCCCACCACCCATCCCCGCACACGTGGGCATCCACAAACCTCCCAAGGCGGCAGCCAAACTTCTTTCAAGAGTATTTTAGTGGTGCTTACCTGAAATCACGTCCGTCTGGAGGATGCATGGTGTAGGAAGCGTGGTGGCTCTGCTAACAACACTGTTACCCTCCAAGGCAGTGCCAGGAGCAGAGCCAGCCCTGCTCAGACCCAAGGTTTAGGTGTAGAGCAGCTCTCTCTGCTTTATAGCCCACCGGGAGCCTGATGATGGGGTGACGATGCCCACCTTGGAGCGCATCGTTGGGGTGACGATCCCCACCTTGGCTCCACCTTGGCCGATGGCTCCAAGGTGGGGATCGTCACCCCAACGATGCGCTCCAAGGTGGGCATCGTCACCCCATTGATGGGCTCCAAGGTGGGCATCATCACCCCATCAATGAGGTTACCATGCCAGGTCAGCCCATGTGTCGCACCCGTGCACCCACCCGCTACCGTGGGACCCCCCCGGGACCCTGCTGTCCCCTGCAGCCAGGATGCACCAACCCAAGCAGCCCCCATGCAGGGTGATTTTTTGGGGACAGCCGGTTACAAAGGTCACTGTTGCCCTCTGCTGGTCCAGGGACAGGGAGAGCGGGGACAGCCCAGATCGCGCCCCGGGCCTGGCACCCCGGTTGGTGGGGACGCTGCTGTCCATTGCTGTCACATGTGTGCTGAGTGTGCCCGTGCTCAGCCAGGCTGCCATCGCCTCCGCAAGCTCGTGTGGTTTGATCCGCCTTGCTGGCCAAGAGCCTTTCTGGTCCCCAGGTCCGTGTTGTCTCTCACGTAAAGCTTTTTCTTACAGGCACCGCCGCGGGCTGAGCCCACAGAGACACTCAGCCGAGCTGGGGGACAGGTCTCATGCGGGAAATAAATCAAACCTCCAGGAAATAAATCAAATCTCTATCCCCAGGGGATTGCAACCTCCCTCCTCTGCCCCTCCATCTCCATCCGCCCTGCCTCCCGCCCCTCCATCTCCAGCCAACCCCCCAGCAGTAGCTCTCCATCCCAACAGGTAACTCTTTCCTCCTTCCCTTGCTCCAAGCTCAATATTTTTCCTTCTCGCAAACAAATCAATAGGAGGTACGCAGAGGCTGGTGACCAGAAGGCAAAGTCTGCGGCTTGCTAAATTCAAAGCTGTCGTTGCAGTCACAGCGCTGGCAGAGGGCTCAGCCGAAGCTGCCCTGCCTGCGGGTCCCCAGGCTCAGCACCAGGGATGCTGAGCCAGACCCTGCCCGGCAATTCCTGACTCCTGGCCATGCGACGGCCTCAAAATCTCCAAAGCACCCAGGGAGGAGGGATGCTTTGGGAGCAGTGGGGATGGGAGACACCTCAGGACCCCCGGGGAAGGGGATCTCTTGGGACCCTGGTTATGTGGCAGCGATGCTGGCAGCAGCATCAGCTGTAGGGGTTGGGGATGAGCACACCCATGGGTCTCAGTTAGGCGAGCTGAGGGTCTTGTGTGTGCATGGTGCCTCCTGCCACCAGTCCCCCCCAGCACGGGGCTGTGCTGAACCCCAGGAACCCCCCAGGGCCAGCTCTATAGGGAGATGCCCCATATAGCTTTCCCTTCCCCGAGACAGGAGCAAGGACCCAGGTTCCTCCGTGTCCTACACCCAGGTCCTATATCATGCTTGCAAAACCCTGTCAATAAGCATTAAGAAAGCATCCAGCTCACTAGGGGAGGAAAAAATCTGTAGGGTTAAGATAAAGACATGATGACAGAGCAAGACAGGGTGTTATCTCGGGCACGGTGGAAGGAAATGAGAGCTTTGAGGGAGGGAGGTGGAGCGCGGGGCTGGTTTTCCCCGGCAAAACAGCAGCCTGCCAGGCTGAAGGTCAGGAGAGGTCTGTAGCAAATCAGCTTTTAATTGGAAACGAGCACAGCAATCACGCCCGGCCGCGGCTACCTGCGCGCCGCTGCTGCGAGCTGGCTGCCACGACGGCTGTCCTGCGGCGTCGCTCCCTAAATACACCGGCGTTTTTATTCCCCCACCGGCATAAGTGGCAGCACGACCTCCCGAGGAAAGGCACGTATTTGGGAACGCAGCCCCTCCTGCATCCCTTTCAAGGGAGGAAAGCAGAGGGAGAAGCAGCCTGCTGTCCTGCTCCCTCCCAGCAAGAGCAAGAGGTGGAGGAGAAAGACCCTGTTTGGATTCGGCGTTTAAAGACACGTGCAAAAACCACAATTTCCTCGAAACTTTGCATCTGCTGGAGCTCGGAGGCTGCTCTGACAAAGACGCCTTGCGCTATATTGGATCCATACGTTACCGCTGCGCGACTCGAGCCAAGATCACGCTGTGGGATTTGCGGGGCCTCATCAGGAAAAAGCACCAGAGCCCAAGAGGTTCCCAGGCTGCAGCCTCCTTCCTTCCCCAGGCCTTCCTCCCGGCAGAGAGGCCCTCCTCATCCCCATCCCCGGCTCCCTGGAAGGTAGCTGTGGCAGGAGAGCTGCTGGGTCTGGCTGTGCTGGTGCTCCCGAGACATCACGGCTTCAAGCAGTGCCTCCCACCAGCACCCAAGCCGCTCAGCATCTTCTTGCTATCGCAAGAACATCCCTCATCTCCGGAGGCAAGAGCATCTCCCAGACCTGCCCGCAGCCCCCCCAGCTTCCCCTCACCCTTCACTTGCATTTCAGCTCTTCCCACCTCTCCCTTACTGGTCCCAGTTCCCTCCTCTCACTGGTCCCCAGCTCACCCAGGCGAACGACCCCGCATTTCTTAGGGCGCTACAGCCCACCGGAGCACCGGCGCGGCTTGCGAAGGCTTTATTTTTGGCAGAGGGTCGCCAAAAGCAGGGAGGGGGGAGCAGCAGTTCACTGGAGCTCCAGAACTTGAGAAATTTAAGGTCCTGCTCATCATCAACCCACAGCCCACCAGCACCGCCAGCGCCGTGCACTGGGGAAGGGCAGGAGCTGTGGGGAGCCTGGAGGAGCGAGGACGGCTCCTGCCAGCCTCGGCCAGGCGTGGGTCTGCTGGGCTCTTGGCTTCACAGCTTCAGCAGTCCGTCCGACAGACGGACATCGCTGCCTGGGAAGTGAGCGGTCAAGGAAAACGTCAGCCCAGCCATTGAGGGTGTGCAAAAGAGGGTTCCTTGCCGGCGTTGAGGAACATCATGGGTCAAATTCCCAGTCCAGACCAGTGTTGCCAGCAATCCCAGCCACCCCCCATTGTGTGTGTGTCCCAGGGACAGCTGGGTGAAGCTCATGGAGGTGGCCAACCCATAGAGGTCCTTGGCTGGTTCTGCACCCTGATGGCTTCCTATATGCAGAAGGTGGCCAACCTCTGCAAGGAGGTGGACCTCCTGGTGGAGCAGCTTGCAGACTACGGCGACACCGAGAGCCTCGTGCCACGAAGGGCTTTGCCGGGGAGTTAGCCCAAGTGCAGAATTGCAGGCAGGCCGAGGTAAAGAGCGGTTGAGACCACAACCCCCTAACAAGGTCCTAAGCAAATAGGTCCCAGATGTGGGCCTTCCCATCAGGAAGCAATAAACACACACCCGCAATAAAGCGAGCTGCAAGTCCTCTGCAGCGCGGTAGCGACTGCCTTCGCTGGAGAGGGACGTGCTCCCTCCTGCCCTCACCATCCGTGGGCAGAAAGGCCCGTTTGTGCGATGCCCGGCTGGGTCCTTCAGCCCGTTGAGGAGAAATCAAGCCAAGGGTTGGCCCTTGCCTGAGGTGATGACCCATCTCTGCTTCTCAGAGCATTTTGGGGTGGAAAGGGGGGAAATCACATCCTCTCCTCTGTACCACCTCATGGTACGTGGTACCCGGAGGTAAGCGGGTCTTTTAGATGCTCTGGTTGGCACCACCACCTGGGAGACCTCCAGGTCTGGATCTGGCCCAACCATGCTGGCTGTTGGCCTGCTCCTGCCCATGCTTGCTCTGCATTTCCACCTGGCAGACAAACATCCCCTTTCCTTGTCCATGGAGAGGCTGGAGGTGAAGGTCGTTGAGGCCCTGGAGCTCTACAGCACCCGTCTGAAGCAGACCTGGGTGAGCCCCAGCGAGGCTGCTCTGCCCAGCCCCGGCCAGGACACAGCTCCACATGGTGGAAAGCTGGTCTAGGAAGGGCACGGGGGAGACCAGGACAGAGGGGACAGGCCCGAAATGAGCTTTGTCCCTCAGCATCCTCGTGGTCCAGGATGCAGCGGGAAGGAA
Source organism: Balaeniceps rex (assembly GCA_013401315.1). Lineage (NCBI taxonomy): Eukaryota > Metazoa > Chordata > Aves > Pelecaniformes > Balaenicipitidae > Balaeniceps > Balaeniceps rex. The sequence goes on from VYZW01038302.1 coordinate 12,131, forward strand.
CATTGCCGCTCCGGCTTCGAGCTGAGCATCTCCCGCACCTTGATGGTGGTTACAGAGATGAGTCCCCGCCTGAAAACTCTTCCCTTGAATTAATAACCATTTTTTTTTTCCATTAGAGCTTTTGGTGAGACAGATCTGCTGCCCGCAGGCATTTCAGAAACCAAAGTAAAGACCAAAAGCTGGGAAGCGGGGGGTTGCCCCCCTCCCCAAAGTCCAATACGGTTAGACAAAACCTGATTGTTCCTCTCAGCCCTGCTTTCCGGCGAGGTCCCACAGCGTCACAGCGCTGGGAGATGCTAACTCGCTGCCACTGCCTTTAAGGGAGTTATTCCTGATTTACACCAGGGCCAAGGATCAGCTCTGAGTGTCCCCAGCAAGCAGCAGGATGCTCAGGGATTAAGGCATCGCCCCTGAGGGACAAGGAGAAGCTGTCCCTGCAGTTTCCCATGGGAAGGGGGGAGGAGGGGGAGAGTCATTAAGCAGCTCCTTACCCTGGGAATAATCAATCTGCAAAGCCCTCGAGGAGGAGGGAACGGCTGCGTTGCCCTCTCCACGCTCCCATTTCCAAGGCGGACCTTTGAAACGGCTCCCCACTTGCCACGTACGGGGGCTTCGAGGGCACGGGGACGCCCACCTTGGCTCCCCAGAAGCGAGACCAGAGGCAAGCTGAGCCCCGTGCCGGCCATCTCGGCAGGCAGCCGGAGCGTGCCGTGCCTCGGGAAGGCTGAGCTCCCCTCCAGCCTCCGGGCAGCCTTTGCAAGCTGGTGCGTTTTTAATCTGGCGCGGTAGAACTTTGGGCAGCTCTCCAGCCCTCTGAGCTGTTTTGCATTTAGGCTCGGTTGGCTTTTAGCTACTGCATCCAGGGCAGAGGCAGGAGCAAGGCTGTCCCCACCGGCTCTGCCCCGTGCCCGGTGCTCTGTGCCAGCACATCTCATTTTTCGGCTTTTCTTCGGGCTTCTGAGCAAAGATCGGCACAGCGTCAGGAGACTACAACCCACGGCTGCTCCATTCCACCAGCCCATCGTCCACCCTGCCGCGGTCCATGAGCAGCCCCCCATTGCACAGCATCCCCGGGGTCGTTTTTTGGTCTTGGAGGAAAACCCCAGCCCCATCCTTATTGCTCAGGCAAAGCCCAGGAGCCAGTTCCCAGGGCAGGAGGCAGTTCCCAGGGCAGGAGGCAGCATCCCGGGGCAGGAGGCAGCATCCCAGCTCAGCAGGGTAGAGGACGATGGATGGGGAGGCAACCTGCATCCTCCGGGAAACCTTCCCGGGGCACAAAGCTGCTTTTAGCACCGGTCCAGAAAGTCGCTAGTGAGTGCAACAGCTTTGCAAGATGCTGGCCTGGAGCTCTGTTAAAAAGAGGAGGGCTCGGCGTAATGGTGCCTTTGGGATGTGCTTGGTGATGCCTTCGAGACGTGCTCGCCCTGCCGGCTCCTGCCACCTGCGGCAGCCCCTTCCCCAGCCCCGGCCTTTGATCCGCCTCCAGCTCCCGGCTCTCCTCGGCGTTTTGCTGCCTGGGTTTCTCTCTGTAGGGATTTTCCAGACCACCTGGGTAGAAGCATTTCTGCATTCCCCCGTGCAGCCCGATGCCGGCGTGGGAACATGCGGCAGCTCCTGAAGTCAGCCTTGTCCCTGCCTCCGTCGCTGACTTGCTCTCCCGTGCCAAACCAGGCCCCTAAAATAAGCCGAATTTCCAGAGCAATCGCTTTTCCCCGGCTCCTCTGAGCTGCTGGCTCCAGCGGGGCCCATAGTGAGGGTTTGCAAAAGCTTTTATTCAGACGTGCAAACAGCAGCAGGTCTAAAGCCGCAGGGCTTAATCAACCCAGGGGCTCGGAAAGCTTCACCAGCTTGACCTGCCTTGTTTACCGGGAATACATTTCTCTGCTGTGCGTGCACCAGGCTGAGCCGTATGACGGCATCTCCAGCCCGGGCAAAATCCCCCCATCACTCCAAAGCTTGAGGGGTTTTGCTGCGGTGAGCCCGCCGGCCAGCACGCCCCGGCTCGCCGCTGGGTTTCCATCCAGACGGGGTGGAGAGCGGCTCCACCGACATTTCCAGGATTGCAGGCTGCTCCCAGCCGGATGGCAGCAGAGATATCAGCCGGATGGGGCCATCGGGTCTGTGCTGGCACTGCCCTCCGCAGTCCCCACGACCCCACTCCAGCATCCCCTATAGCATGAAACCCACCACTCCAGCATCCCCTATAGCATGAAACCCCCCACTCCAGCATCCCCTATAGCATGAACCCCCCCGCTCCAGCATCAAAGCCAATCCCCGGGGGTGTCCCCGGTCCCCTGCGCCCTGCCACCCCATCGCCTGCCGGTGACAGACAGCCCAGCAGCTCCGCACCCTGCAGCAGGGAGGACCCAGCCTGCAGGATACGGCCCCTGTTCCCCGCCATGTCCAAGGAGAAACAGCCCCCGGTGGTTTCACCCCCCTCCTCCTTCCCTTGCAGGCTGTTTTTCTCCCCCTCTCCTCCTTCCATCAAGCAGCAAATATGCTTTCAGAGCAATAAGACGGCTGTTCAGCCTTTGGAACAAATGTTCTCTGCCAGGCTTCGAGCACAGGGGCGGAGGGGGGACTCACACTGATTTAATGACAGTGATTTAAGCAATTTGATCCATTTTTATGGCGCATTTACAGTTAGGGGAAAGGAAAAAAAAAAAAAAGAGGAGAGAGAGAGAAAGACAGGAGTGGAACGGAGGCAGGAAAGGTTAGGGAACGCACCCCAGCAGGCGCTCGGAGGGGGAGAGAGGCTGCTGCAAGCTGTTCCCCTCGCCGCTCTGCCAAGGCGAGCCCTCGCCAGCCTCCTGCGCCGCGCTCCGAAATCTGGCTCATGGCAGCACCGGCTCCCCAGGGGCTGCGGCTTGACGGAGAGGTGCTGCGGGGCCAGGCATGGCTGCGGGGCCGGGGAGACCCCGATCCTGCAGCGAAGGCTGGGGTGCACCATGCAAAAGCCCCCAGCCCCTCCGTGGCTCCTGCTGCTGGATGCAGCCAGGGGCTGGGGGGGTCAGGACGGGGCTGCACCCCCCTTTCAGGGCAAAAGGTGGCGAGGACTCATCCGAGCCCCAGGTCCCATCCTCCTGCCTTCGTCGGGGGGTCCCAGTTTGCTGTCACTCTGCAATCCCATCCGCTTCTCAATGCTGGCAGCTATAGGGGCTGCAGATACGCCTTTGGGGTGCCAAGGGATGAGCTGCCAATATAAATTCACCGTATCCACTTGCAGCAGAGGTGAAAACAGAGCTCCGAGCACAGCCAGCTCAGCGAAACACCAGCCCCGGCGAGCCTTTCCCATCGCTGCGCTGAGACCTGGCCTCCTCGTTGCACGTGCTCTGCACGGCTTCAGCCCGGCCCCGTTCCCAGCGCGGGGAGCGCAGCTGCTCGCTGGGGCCGGGAGCGCTCCGCGTCTCCCAGCTGGCTTCCAGCGCTGGCAAAAACGCCGGCCAGACGAGGGTCGTGCCGCTGCATCCCGCCGTGTTCGGCACCTCGTGCCCCGCAGGGCTCTCTGCAGGGAGGTGCTACCCCTGCCGAAACGCTGCCGACCCCGGCTGCCCTGTCCCGCTCCGGTGAGGCCAGTCCTTCACCTCCAACCGGGACTGATCCTTATTAATTCAAGGATGCACCAGCTCAGACATCCCTGCCATTTGGCACGGCCCTGGCGCAGGCGAATCGATGGGCAAACGCCGCTCCTCCATCGGGAAGGGAGCCTGGAGATGCCCGCGCTCAGCGTAACAGCAGCCAGCTGGCCAGCTTGGCTCCTGGGGGAAAAGAAAGAAATCCCACGCAAAATCCTAAGGGATCCCTCCTGGGGGTCCCCTCTGCCGCAGGTGGTGGCTTTGCGGGACCAGCGCTGGCTGCAGCATCGCACCCCGCAACGTCGCACCCTGCCCAAAACCGCGTTGCCCCACGGCACGGCTGCCCCCAAACCGTATTTATGCTGCTCCTGGTCGTGCGAAGGTGGGTTTCAAACCTTGCAGGGGTGCAAGGTTTCCCAGGGAGCTGGCCGGGGCCGCTTTGAAGTCGTGTGCCGCTAATATCCAGGCAGTAAAGCTATGAGCTGCAATTAAATAAGCCGATCGTTTTGCAGGCTTTCCCCAGCGCCTTTGGCCCGTCCCTGCCCGGCTGTGACCACCCTCGGGCTCGGCTGGGGAGAATCTGTCCTCGGGAGCACCTCCAGGGCTTGGTATAAGGTAAAACACAGCTGGAGCTTATCCTGCTCGCCGTGCTGGAGAGCAAACCAGGTACTGCCGCAGGAAAGCTGAGGGGAACCATGAGCTGGGGGGGAAAAAGTCGTTCCAAGAGTGTAAACCTAGCTTTAACATCAATAAACAGAGCAGAGCAGCCTCTGCCAAATCCCCTCTGTGACAACCTGCGAACCGCGTCCTCCCGCTCCGGCTGCGGGAAGAGCCCCGCGCCAGGAGCTGCCCCAGTCCCGCCGGCTTTGGGTGCCGGTGGTCCCTCGCCGCGGCTGCTGCGTCGTGTGTGCAGAGCGAGGGATGTCCCGAAACGTGGATCTCAGCTCCTAATAACTCACCCCCGCTGCTCCAGCCTGCTGCAAGCACAGGGACTGGGATGCTGCGGGTCCCTTGCACCGCCGGAGCCGTCACCTCACCGAGATGCTGCACGGGCACCCGTCACTTATGCCGGATTTCTCCGGCTCGATGCCCTTTGCATCCCACGGGAATGAGATGCGGCAGCTGGGGGTGTTTCTGCAGGACGGGGAAAGGGGCACCCAGGGACAGCGCAGCAACGGGGGGGCTCCCAAACTGGGTTTCGGCAGCCCGTGCCTCCCCGAGGAAAATGGGGAAGGAAAGGGCTGCGTGAAGAATCCACCCTCCTGCCCCATCGGTCGGTCCCACAGCCAGGAAAACTCTTCCTGGAGGCCAGTGGGGTTTTTTCTGCTTGTTTTTTTGTTTTTGGGGTTTTTTTTAAAATATCAAGGCTCATCTGGAAAGTACAAATGCCCTGCAGGTCTGTAAGGGGTGGGCTTTGGATCTGCCCCAAAAGGTTCTACTTCAAGGGCCACGGGTGGCACCGACACCTCCGCGGACCCAGAGACACACAGGAGAGCAGCGACCCCAGCCTGGCTCGGGGGGGTTCATCGCCTTTAAATGCCTCCAAGGAAGAGAAAAAAAAAGAAGAGAGGGGAAAAAAATTCCAAGCAGCAAACAAAATAAATCTTCCTCTCCGAGCCAAAACAGAGAGAAAATAGCCAGGGCCCTTGGCCGGGAAGCTGTTTATTATAGTCATGGGATTCGCTGCCAATTTCGGCAGTTGGACGATTTTCCTTTTTCAGCCCATAAATAGCCACCCCTTTGCTAGGCGGCCCCAGGCGCTGCGGGGTGGGCTGCTTTCCTCGGCTTGGCGGCTGCTCCCGAAAACATCCTTGCTCCGGCAAACACCCCGACCCGCCTGGAAACCCCCCGGCTAGCGAGAGGGTTTGCTTTGGCAAAGGGATGGGGCAGCAATCACCTGCAAGACCGAGATCCGGCGCGTGAGCGAAGCCCCAGCCCTGCCCAGGCGGCCGCGGGCTGCTGCGGGATGCTCTGCCGGGTGCAGCTGCCCTTTTCCCTTTGTTTTGAGGGGATTAAAGGGAAAAAAAAAGAAAGAAAAGAAAGAAATAAGGCTCAGGAGAGCACAAGTGACGGGCACACCTGCCTGCGGCGTAACCCCGCGCCCCGCAGCTGCTGCCCCTTCGCCCCCGTCTCGAGCCGGTTCCCCAGGAAAGGGGCAGCTGGTGCTCGGTGGGGTCTGGTCCTCCCATGGGGATGGGGGCCGGTGGCCCCAGGGATGGGTGGTGATCGGTGGCCCCGGGGATTGCCCTGCTCCCTTCACATCTTTCTCCTCTTCCCATGAAGACGTAAGACAAAGCCGGTCCGGGAACGGCAGGCTCCCTCCAGCACGCGGCCTTTTGTCTTTCAATTAAAAACAAACAAAAAAATAATACACGAGAGGAACCCGCCCGCTGCGGCCACGCGGCTCCTTCACGCGGGCGGCTCCGCGGGCTTTGCTCAGCAGAAAGGAATCCGCGGGCTGCGAAATCAAATCCACGCGGGATGCGAGAAAATGCTCCCGCGGGGCCATGTGTCCCCCAAAAGCCCCGGCCCCCCCGGGGGGAACATCCTCCCTCGCACAGCCGGCAGCGGCACCGTTCCAGCTCAGATAGCATCTCTCCAGCAGTGGTTTCACAGCCAGGTTTCTTCTCCTCGCTTCCCTCCATGGCTGCCATTCCTCCATGCTGCCAGCGCTGCCCTGCCGAGGGCTCCCCGAGGGGACACGGAGCTCCTGCCCCATGCCCTGGGTGGGGGAACCAGCCCTTCGCAGCCCCAGGGAGCCTTTGGGTGCCCCAAAGCCCCCAGCCCAGGAGCAGACGCTCACGGCAGCGTTTTACCTTCTGCATGACGCCAATGTCATCGTTACCTTCCGCAGGTGACAACAGCGGCCAGCACGAAGTCCTGGGCCACCGGGTTGACGGCAGTGAAGAGCAGCGTGCTGGAAGAGGATCAAGGGCAGCTCAATGCCGCAGAAAAGCACCTGGGTGAAGGAAACGTGGACATCTGGAAGCCCCAAGACCTCGCTGAGCATGGAGCACCACTCAACACCATCAACGGGCTCACGCCCTGCCCCGAGGCTGCTCAGCAGGAGGGGACCAAACCGCGCTGGAGACGCTCAAAGCCCGGCTGATGCTCAGTCCCCTCTCCTCAACCCCGAAACCCATTGGGAAATCGCATTGCCGTTATACAGCGTCTGAAACTCCATGGCCAAGAAAGATCTTCTCCTTCACCGCAAGACCCATACCTCTGCATACGTGGGGCAGAGCCGGGGCTTGCTCCCACGGCGTCGCAGCCCCTGCAAGGCAAGGTCACGGCAGGCTCTCGGCTGGGGCCCTGGGAACCCGGTTCCCCGCTTTGAGGAGGAAAAATTAAATTTTCATTCAAATTTTCACTTTGGCAGCAGAGATATCGGCTCAATTTCCACCTGCTGCTTTGAAGCCTTCGCTTTGCATGGGAGAAGCGCACAACTGAGAGTTTTCAATTATAAAGCACATACATATAAATGCAATAACAGCCAGGCGTATGGATTTTAAGGCTGAAAAAACAAAAAAAAAAACAAAATGAGGGGCACTCAGAAGCACACACTGTCCCAGAAGAGACCGTCTGCTGCTTGGCTGGGTGCAGCGGGGCCAGCCACGTCCCCACCAGACCACGGAGGACCACCGCACGCGTGCGTGGTCCAACCTCGATGCCAACAGCTTGCGACGTGGAGCTCGGCCCTTCCCCTTCCCAAAATCAGCCCTGGAGGTCGGCTGGGGAGGTCCCAAGGCTGAACTCGAGGCCAGGCTTTAAGCTGGAACGTGGGGCATGTTTGCACCCTCCCCTCCAAGGATGCCCAGAGAGGATGCGTGGAGCGGGGCTGCGGTCCCCAGGCTGGTGCTGGACCCTGTTCCACAGGGATAAAAGAGGATTTATCCTCCTTGCAGGGCTGGGGATTCCCGCTCCGGGGCTGCAGTTAGGCTGGAAACTGCTCCGAGTTTCATCGGCGGACTTGAAAAGGCGGGTGGGAGAAGAGGGGAGCTCAGCACCGCTGGGCTCAAACGCAGCGCCCGGCGAACGCCCCGGGAGGGATGCTTGCTCGCCTGGAGCCCCACGAGCAGCTCATTCCCACGCCGTTTCAGAATAATTTCAACCTACATCTACCAGGGACGGCTCTTTGAGATTCAACCAGGTTGCTGGGCTGGAACCTCAAGGAGCAGAGGTCCATGAACGGCTGAATCCTGTCCCCCACCAACCCCTTGTGGATGCCAACAAAACCCACTGCCTGCGAGAAGAGCAGCATTAGCTCCCAAAACTCATGAAAACCCAGGCTGGCCTTCCTCCCTCCATCATCTCCCTGCTCAGCGTCCTCGCCGAGCCCGCTCTCCCCACCAGCCTGGCACCATGGTGGGTTTGTTCCCAGTTGTTTCTTCCCGTCCTCCCCGTTGTGCATCCCTAACCCCTGGGTCAGGGCTCACCTGCACCAAATTTTCATCCAGCTTTCACACCAGAGCCCAGCGCCGTACAGCGAGCACGGCGTGGGAGCACGATGCTCTGGAGGAGGCAATTGCAAGTGCAAAGAAAAACCTTCCAGCTGGCCACAGGAGATATTTATTGAATAACCGCGACAGCCACAGCTCCCCATCGCCTCCAGGAGTCTCTGGTGAAGCCGGATTTGGCCCCGCTCGCTGGTGCTCAGGTCGGTTCTCCCGGCACTGCCGGAGGAAGGTCTCCGAGGGGGAAACGCCACGCTGGGTTCAATTTGCTCCATCCTCGAGCACCGCGCCGGCCGTCGGCAGAGCGCAAAGCTGAAGTTAATCTGTTGGTCTCAGGAGGAAGCACCGAACTGGCGCTGATTTCCCAGAACTGCCCCGGGGCCGAGACTCATCTCCGAGCAGTAATTAGCTCCGGCAGCCGCGACACGACCTCGAGCAGAGGGTGCAAGCCTGTCCTCCGCGGGGAAACGGCGCCCGTGCCTAGTGGGTGTCTTTATAGGAGCATGGCGTTAGTGTGCGGGGGGTCTCCCAAAGCACCCAGAAGCCGATGGGATCACCCACCCGCATCATTCGGGCTTCTCCCAGTCCATTGGCAAGACGGAGGCTGTCAACTGGGTGACCGTGACATGCAGCAGGTCCTGAGCCCGAGCAGGCAGGGGCTTTGCCCGTCACCGCACGGGAGGGCAGCAGCAGCGCGGCACCCAGCTGGAGCCAGGCTGCGGGGCACACCGGTGGGCTTCATGGCGGGGGCAGATTTGGGTTTGTCCTCTGCCTTTCTCCATCTCCTCCCGCTCCCGGGAGATGGTGGAGCTGGGGGCTTGGAGCCAGCTCACCCCGGGGCTGCAGCACAAAGAGCCTGGGCTCCTCTCCAGCTGCTCCAGAGGTGCAAAACCACCTCCTCCGCTGGCTCCTGCAGGGCTCGATCCTGCCAAGCGCTCGGCCCCAGCCCTGCCTGCGACAAGGCATCCCGGGATGGAGCCAGGCACTGCCTTAGGGGAAGCACGCATCCTCGCCAAAGAGGATGCCAGCCCGTAGTTAGGGACGGACCTCCCAGCACCTCATCACAGACCAGGACACAGCACCCTCCCCTGGGATTTCACATGCGAAACAACCCCAAACATCCCCCCAGGCTGCCAGAGCAGGGAGCCCTTGGGGGGACAGGGACAGAGTTTGCAGCCTGGAGCTGCACGGAGCCTGACGAAACACACCCCGAGCCCAGACCCGCACCTTGAAATCAGTGAGCCAGTAAATCCCCATTCGTGGGACCACCACGAAGATGACATTTGCCAGAACCCCTGCAAGGAAAGCCAAGAACCAGAGCAGAATCTGCAAAAGGTGAGAGGGGAAACGCTGCTGGGAGAGGAGCAGAGAAGCCCTGGGGGACGCGTTAGCGAGACCCCGCAGGAGGAGATGACACGAACCACCTGCAGACGCCCCGCCAGGTCGACGTCTTCCAACACACCCAGACAAGGCACGGGTCCTGCTCTCCAAACCGGACACGTTTGGAAAGGGGGAACCACATAGCCATACCCCCCCCCCCAGAAAAAAGCCCCCCAGCTCCTCAGGGGGGGATCAACCCCTGCTTCCCAAGGGACCTTTGCAAAAGCAGACGCCTGCCCTTCCTCCAGGCTCCCACGTTGCATTTTAGGGCTGACCGTCAGCATCTCTGGGAGCCATCCCGCATCCGATGCTCACTCCCTCTCTGGCCTTTCCCCAGCCCTTGCCGGTGGGGGGGACTACCAGCAGGCACCCCCCCGCCAAGGCCAGCTGCGCGGCACACCGAGGGGCCACCGCCGGCCCGGCAGCAGCTGCCTTGGCCCGGGTTCAAGCACAGCGCTGGTCGAGAGCAGCTTGTTATTTCGGTCCTGTGCCGGGGTTATTTTTAGCAAGCGCTGAACACCCCTTCTCCGAAATCGCTCCTCGAGGTCTGACCTTGCGGCGCTGCAGCCGCTCGCCTCCCGCTCCCACCACCCCTCTCCTTGGGGACCGGAGCAGGGTGTCACCCACCCACCTCGCCGGGGGGGTCCCTGCAAAGCCCCGGTGACAGCAGCTTCGTTGCACGGCGGCGGCGGGGAGCGGGGCGGGGGGGGACGAAGCCTGAACCATGGCTCAACCCCTGACGCCATCCAGGTTCGCTCCCGGTTTCAATTATCACCTGCTGGAGCGGCAGCTGCCGAGCGCTGGGGAACTCAAAGGCAAGTCAACAAGGTCTTGTTGTTTCAGCTGCTCGGGGGCACGCAGCTCCATGCGCCTTCCCCCCCGGGCGCCGCGGGGATGCTGCGGCCCCCCGCTCGCCCGTGTGCGTGCAGGGCTGCCGGGCTTCGCACGCTTCCCCCCGGTCCCACTCTCCCGGGCAGGTAAACGCTGCGGGAGCTGCCGAGAGGGGAGCAAAGAGAAACCTCAATAACAACAAGAGGAAAAAAAAAAGAGAAAGGAAAAAAAAAAAAAAAACGCCCANNNAAAAAAAAAAAAAGCCCCAACAACCCAGCCGCTGCACAGAGGTTATCCGGGGGACAGAGCAAATAATTGGCGAGGCGAACAATGCATTTTAATTAAACCTCTGCAGGAAACGAGGGGAGGGAATCAAGTTAATTGCACGGAGCGGGAGCAGGAGATTAAAAATGCTCTTCGCTTGGAAGATGGTGGCTCCCATCCGCCTTTGCCGAGCGAAACACGGCCACCTGGGGCGGCGATGCTGGCGGGGCGGCCCCCCGGGGCTGCTGCCGGGCCCCGCGTGGGGACACGCCGCTCGCCGGCTGCTGCCGGGGCTCGGAGGCGGCGAGCGCCAGCGGGGTCTGCAGGGGCATCGTGGTGCTCCCCTGTGCCAGGGGGCTGCGGGGTCCCCGGTCCCCAGGGATGGGCGCTGCCACGGTGGGTGCAGGGTGAGCCCGGCCGTGGGAGCAGCTCCTGGGAGGTCCCACAGGGATGCAGGGCATCGCTTGTGGCTGTGGGAGCAGGACGGGGGAACGTGTCCCACCACGGCCCGGCCCCTTCCCCAGGTCCGTGCTGCTTTGTGCCCCCTGCTCAGGGCTCAGCCCAGGCTGTGCCTGGTGCTCTCCCCATGCCCCAGGCAAAACCATCAGCCTTTACTTTTTCCTGCCCTGGAGACTTCAGATTTCAGACTCTTCCAAGCAGAACGAGGTGTTCTCCTCAACCATTCCCTTTTCTGATCTTGCCCCTTTTGCTCAAGCCCTTGTCTTCACAAACGGAGAGGCCCCCACTTGCTGCCAGTAGACCCATAAGAGCGGCACAGCCGGGCTCCCCTTCCTACCCAAGACAGCAAAAAGCATCACGAGCTCCAGGATGCTGGAAAACCAGGGCAGGAGCCCAGCACGAGCCCCGACCGAGCACCCCCCGCCTGGCACCGGTGCAGGGAAGCGCTGCCAGCCCAGCGCCAGCCCCCCCGGGCACCCACCACCCCGGTATCCAGGGCAGGAGGAGGCATCAACCTCTGCTCCGAGGCAATTTGTGAGCCATCGTGCTCTGCCCTCCATCCAGCTGCCTGCTAATTAGCACCAGCCCAGCCCTCCGCCTGCAATGAGAACAGCAATCAGCCCCGCTGTTCGCCTGCTAGGAGCAATCTCCCTCCTTCCCTCCTCTGCATAAATTTCCCAGGCTGTGGTTTTTAGACTCTGATCCCACATAGCTTTATTCACAAGAGAAGTCCCACTTGGGGCAAGCAAATTACGCCAGCGAGCAAAATTACCCGTGCACGGGGTGCACGTACAGGGCACGACACAAGGGTTTGGGGTTTGGTGTTTTTTTTTTTTTTGCACAGCATCGAAACCAAAATACATCCACCGAGGGAGCTCAAAGCCAAGCCTTGCTCCTGACCATGGGTAAGAGCCAGACAAATTATAGCAATTAAAAAGAAGAAAGAGACATGTGGACTTTCATATCCACAAACCTCAGGACGCGGTCGGTGGGGGAGAACAATTCACAGCCGCACGCACGCTGCAAAACCAAAGCCCATCGCAAAATACTTTCCGTCCTCAGAGGCACAAGCTGTCCCTCCAGGCTGGCAGTGCCACCAGCCTGAGCACAAGGCTGGGACAGCCTGTCCCTGCCGCAGCCACCTGGGATGGCTCGGCTGCAGCAGGACACAGGCGGTATTGTACCCAAAGCGGAGGTTTTTCGTGCTGGAGATTGAATCGCAGGTCGTCCTCCCCCGCCGTGCACAAATGCTGCCCTGATGGGAAGCGAGAGCTCGGCCAAGATCTTCAGCTTTTCCCCTGCAGCTGCAATTGGACGGGCAGAAAAAACCACAGCTCTCCGCTTAAACGCTCGCTCTTGCTGCACCAACGAGCTTTCCACCCCAGCGACCGCCAGTAACCGGCCAGAAAAACGCTGCCGCTTTAGCACAAGCTTAAAATGCATATCGGGAGGGAGGGAATTGTCCGGTATTTTCACCCCAAAACCTGCGTCAGAGCCAGGAGGTGAAGCCCACCGCGCAGACAGCGAGGTAGCTGCAGCATCCCCAGGCTGTTTGTTCAATAAGAGCATCCTAGGTGTGAATAAGGCTGGGAGATGGCTGCATCAGAGCTCAGCATCCCTAGGAAACGGAGGGGAGGTGGGGGCTAAACCAACGGGTGCAACCCAGGAGCCCCCCCGGACACCCCCCTTTACTGCTGCCTCTCCATCACCCATGAAGCTGCCCCAGCCCGCTGCCCCAGCCCACCCTGGGGTATTAATTGCACCCCCGGAGCTGCGCGAGGATCCCCGGCTGCGAGCGGAGGTGTGGGCACGCTCGCCTCTGCGTGCCACGCTCCGGGGACGGGGACATTTGGCAGCTGCCTGCAGGGAAGGTGTCTGAAGTGCTGCTTGCTGTGGGAACATGAGTCAGAGCTCCCCGGTGCAAGAGCCTGACGTCTCCCTCCTGCTCATTTATTCAGCACGTCAAATATTTGCCCTGCGCAGTTGCACCAGACGCATGTTATTCAGGAGCTTTTTTTTTTTTTCCCCCCCCATTTCTGCTGGCAGTGACAGCTTATTAAAAAAAAACACCACAGTGCCATCTTGGGAAACTTGGCCTCCCAGCTAAGCATGGTCAAGCATCCTTTTCCTCGCCGGCGTCGGGGACCGGCCCCTCTCCAAGCATCCTCTCTGCGGGGACCGACGAGCCCCTGCGGGGACCAGGAGGGGCTGGATGCTAAAACCCATGGCCAAAAGCAACCACCCCATGGGGCCGCGATGGCAAAAGGTGATTTCAGACCCATTTCCAGCGCTGTCTGAGCAACAGCAAAGCCAGGAGCCTGTGGGCAGAGAGCGGTGGCCCTGCCTGTCCCCTGCCCCGTCGAAGCACCCTGCCTGGAAGCAGGACACGCAGCGGCAGGAGAGGTCAGCCAAGGAAAAATGCTAAAATTTTGCCTCCCTTCAGCGAGGAAGCGGCTTTGCTGGCTGCTAGCCCCGCAGGGACCTCAATCTTTTCTTTTTTGTGCCACATCCCTGGATTTCTGATTTGTAGGGCTTCTCACACCCTGAATGCCCGGTCCCCAGGGAGGAGGAGGAGGCGTTTACCTCTCATTAATTGCTAAAGGCTGGAGAAGGTGCCCTTGTGCAGAGGTGACGCGAGAAACCCCACGTCCCACCTGGCCCCCCAGGGTTTCTGTCTTATGGTTGCAGCTGAAAACGTCCCGTTTCATCGGGGAGCTGCAGGAACGGCTCATAAAACGGGAACTTTGGGATGCAGCTGAGCAGATCGGCCACCCGCGCGGTGTGCTGCCGGGTAAACACAGCGTGCTGCAGGGAAAAAACGCATGCCTCCGCGCTATTTGTAAGGGGAAAATCACCCTTCAGCCTCCGCTTGCATTCCCAGCTAGGACACACGCTCAGCTGCTTTGGGCGCTTGAAAGAGTTTCCCAGGATCAGGGCTGGGATTTCTCGCTGGCGGGGGCTCTGGAGCCTGCTCCCCCCAGGCGCACATCCTCCTCCCCGGGGCTTGCGGGAAACCACAACGCATGGAAAAGCCCCAAGGCTGGAATAAACCTGCAAACAGCTTTCGCAGCGCTGTCAGAAATAGCACCAGGAGCAGCGGCGCCGTAGCTGATGCTCTGCTTTGCCCAGGAGGACGCGCATCGCCGACGCTCGGCAGCTGGCTGATGCCGTCCTTATGCTTGGTGGCTCCCGTGGACCCACAAACGAGCCCCGGCAGGACCCACACCCACTGGGCTGATGCTTTGCACAGCGAATCCCCCGGCGCATGGTGCATTTGCTGCACCGGCCGTGCTGCTGGCAGGGGAGGGAGGGAGGGGAACTGCCTCTGGGCTCAGCCCCGGTTAGCACTGCGTCCTCCCCGCCAAGAAAACATCCTCGAGCATCATACTCCACCAGCTCCAGAGGGATCTGCTGGGGACAGAAAGCATGCCGGCAGGAAAGGACTGGGATTTTCCAGCTTATCCAGCTTTTACAGAGCTGCACATCCCGCTCTGCTTGTGGAGGGGGCAAGTCAGGCTGAGCCTACGGCAAAGACCGCTCACAGCTGAGCTCAGTGCCCTTTGGGGAACAAGCAGTGACAAAAATCAGTGCTTGGGTGAAAGCCTGGTGAAAATAATTCAGCCAAGACACCACCACGCACCTCCCTGGCCGGCCAAGAAGCTGCAGTGACCTTGCCCCGAACACAGCGTTTCGGGTTGAAAGTGCAGAGCGAGAGGATGTGACTCACATCTGGGATGCGGCCGCAGAGGACAGATGTGTTTCGTTACTGTCCAGGGCCCTATCTGCAGCGCTGTCTGTACGAGCAGTGACTCAGCCTTGCCTTCGAGCCCTTCCGAAAGAGGAGCACATCTCTTCCCAGCGGCATCCCTCTGCTGCCGTAAAACAGATTTGGGAAGTTCAGGCTCCTGCAAGGGAGAAAAAATTAAATAAAATAAATCAAAAAGTCAGGTTTCTCCCTGGGAATCTTCCAATTTCAATTGTAAATCATTCAGAGAAGGATAAAATCAAATGCTTTAGTGGTGGGATCCATCTCTCTAAGTTTAGAGACTTAAAAGCTAAACATCCCCCCCCATTCCAATGGAAGGACACTGATGAGTCCCCTGGGTTTTCTTAGACACTTACCATAGGACAAGATGAAACATCTCCTGGAGATGCTCCATGTCCAGAGGAAGGAATAAGGGAATTTCAACACGTCTCCTTCCTCCAGTCCCTAGGAAATTCAGCAGCATTTAGTGGAGAGAGCCCCAAAGCACCGAGGTAAGGCTGAGACACCCCATATTAGACATCAGAGAATCTAAAGAGGGGACCGCTGCAGCCAGCTAAGCATGGCACATTACTTCTGGGGGTCTCCTGCAAAACCCAGTCACAGACGCCAGCCCCCCCCCCGAGCAGCCTTTTCCCCACTCACCTTCTCTATTTATCCACCGCTGCCCGCACGCCCTGCGGCTGGGTACGGAGGGACACCGTGGGGCGATGGCCGGGGTCCCCCGGCAGCAAACCAACTCCTGCTCTGCACAGCACAGAACCTCCCCTTCACACCGGTGGTTTTCCCAATGGGAGAGCAGATGGGGCCACATCTGCCGGGAATTTTTCCCAGGCACATCCTGGCTTTGGAGGCACCAACAGCCGCGTATTTTGCTGAAACGCCCATGTCAATACTTGTCAAGCACTGGAACAGGCTGCCCAGGGCAGTGGTGGAGTCCCCATCCCTGGGGGTATTTAAAAGCCGGGCAGACGAGGCGCTTAGGGACATGGTTTAGTGGTGGACAGGTACGGTTGGACTGGATGATCTTAAAGGTCTTTTCCAACCAAATGATTCTGTGATTCTATGTGCGATACCGGGCCAAGCGCTGCCCGACGCAGGGGCCAGAAAGCTGGGAGCCAGCAGTGCAGTTCACTTGGCAGACACTTGATGGGGCTACGAAACCAATTACTGGCACACCTGGCAGAAACGGGGGGGCAAACCAGCCTCTGCCAGATGTTTTGGGGTCCCGCTCGGTGGGTACCAGGCTGGCGTTGCAATAGCTGCCAGCACCCGTGTGGGATGCTGGCCCCGGTACAACGGCACCCAGCAGCTTTGCTTTGGCCTTCGGTCGCATCCTGGATGTTCTGCGGCTGCGTGAAGATTGCCAGCACCTGGACAAAGCTGGAGGCTTTACCCCCAAAAAGATTTTCTGTGATCCGTTTTGAGAAGCACTGCGGCAATGGGAAGGGAGAGCGGGCAGCTCCGGCAGCGAAGCAGCAGGCAGCTCCGGCAGCGCTGCCGTGCAAAGCACTGATTAAGTTTTATGCTGCTTTTGCAAGACGAGGCGACCTCGCTGACTCCCCACTGCCTAAACCCAGGCTCTTTGCAGGCTGCTGCAGTGTGCATTGGTGCAATTTGCCCACATTTCAACCCAAAGCAAGGGGCGGATGGGGAGATGCAGTCCCAAAGCAGAGCCTGAGCATGGCGAGAGGCGCAGCCCCGCATTGCAGAGCCCGCTGCGGGCAAGGGCCAGCCCCAAAATCCCCGAACGCTGCTGTCAAACTTTCCAGCACAGCTCTAAATCCACCAGCACTTGCTTGGCTCCAGCTGGCCGAGCAAGCTGGCAGCAGCGTGCGGACGAGAACAGCTAGCAAGACTCAAAGCATCTCCTGCTCCAGAAGAAAAAAAAAAAAAAAAAGAATAAGAGACGGTCCCCATAAATCACAGGCTAGTTACTGATGGAGAGGACTCCCCTCCCTCTTGCTCCGCACGCTGCGGCAGGAATTATGGCCCCAGCTTCGCTGTTGTTCAGTGATGAACATCTGAAAAGGCTGTGACAGATGAGAAAAGGGATGATTTAACAGCCATAAATCCAGCCAGCTTAGAGGTGTTTTTACAACCAAACCCATCTCGAATCTCCTCCGTTATGAATACTTATCACTCCCGGACACTACTACAATGGAAAGATTTTTAACAGCTTTAATAGAGACGCAATAAAACCCCCAGAGCCCAGCGAGCAAACGTCCTTTTTATCCCTCGAGGGAGGGAGAGGGAGCCGAGAGCCTCTTGCTGCTCTCGGGCTTGAAGGATCAGAATCTTGGAATCACGGAATCATTAAGGTTGGAAAAGACCTCTAAGATCATCCTGTCCAACCGTCAACCCAACACCACCATGCCTACTACACCATGTCCCAAAGTGCCACGCCTACACGTTTTTTGAACACCTCCAGGGACGGGGACTCCACCACCTCCCTGGGCAGCCTGTTCCAATGCCTGACCAGAGCTGGAGGCCACCAGGCCACTGCTAACCCCTGGGTGTCACCCAGATGGGTGCCACCATCCAAGGACTGTATCAGCTTTCCATGGCACGAAGGGTGTAAGCAATGCCCTGCAGGGAGGGACAGGGACGCAGGCTGTGCCCATGAGGTACAGCACCTTCCTCCTCCGTGCTGCTCTTACCTTCACCAGGGTCTCCTCCTGCACTTACCCAAATCCCAGCTGGTCCAACCCACCTTTGGGGATTTAAAATGAGGGTGGGCTCAGCTCAGCCAAAGACCTTCATGGGTGGGGTGCCATCCCTCAGCTGCCCCTCGCCTCGTTTAATGCACCTTGTTTCTCACGCCTTAAAGGCTAAATGGGCTCAGTGGCCACCACCCAGTGAGGGGGACAGGGACACTGCTCCCTGGTGCTTCGGGGAGGCCAGGAGACCTCCCAGCTTGGGGTGAAGTGGCCAAGGATCTCACTCCTTGCTGTGCATGCTGCCCCTGTAGCCTCTCTATACCATTCTGCAAGCGCAGGCTGCACCCAGCCAGCAAAATCAGGGGCCGGGAGGTGCTGGGGGTGCACCCGCTGCAAAGGGCACCCGGCGCTGAGCAAACACCTCTTTTCTTATACGCGCAAGCTTATCGGGCAAGGCGATAAGTAATTCATCAGCCGGAGGGAACAAAAGCCGTCCCGGGGCACGTGGCTTCTGGTTTTCCATAGCTGGTCAGCCCGTACCCATGTAAAACCCCGGGTAAGACATCCGAGCACGGGCTGCAGGGCTGATGGGTTTCCCTTCTCCCATGGTGAATCCGTGGAGCGCTCCAAGGAGGGTAAATAAAACCAGCAAGGAGCAGGGCAAGCTCCTTCCTAAGAGAAACGTGGCTGCGAAACCCTGCTCCTGGGCCAGCGAGAGAGAAACCAGCACTGCAGGGCAGGGAACAGGCTCAGCTTGGCCATACGGAGACCCGAGGCGACGTGGTCTCCGAAGCCTGGGTGGAAGATGACGCTCCCAGCCCATTAATCTAAGGGAACATCTTTTTTTAATAAGATAATACCGAGTAATTGATTTTTAAATACACTGAAATCAAATGTCCCGAGGCCAGAGCAGGATCCCAGCTCCATCGTCAGATCAGTGGCGACTGGCAGAGATTGAGCGCGCAGGGGAAAAGAAAATAAAAATTAAATCTCCTTCGTGTGCTTAGCTGGCTCCGGGGCAAATGCGAACGTTTCTTTAAAAGGTGCATCAATTTTTCCCTATTAAAAAAGTAGGTCATCAAAAGGGAGAAGCCGGCGGGGGCTGAGCTGGGGAAGGCACCAGGGACCATCGGGGCCGAGCGGGCAGCATGGAGAAGATCCATCTGATTAAAACACACAACAACGGCTGAGCGAGAAAGTCGTTTTTAAGACAATTTATTCCGATCTCTCTCTCTCTCGCCCCATCCTTCACGTAGTCCCAGTTGGGAAGGGTTTATGGACATTTTTTATTTCATTTTATTTTTTTTTTTTAGAAAAATACACATGCAAATAATATATATTTCACCGCTGAACTTTTTTTTTTCATGTTGGAAAAAAAAACAATAACAAAGAAACAAAGCAGGATTCGGGAAAGACCCCAGTGGAGATAGACCCGGGGATGCCACGGGGATGGGATGCTCCAGGATGCAGGTCTTGGTGCTGAGCTGCCTGATGCTCATGCTCCAGCACATCCTTTCCATCGGAAAGGTGTAAAAACCTTTCTCCAGCAACTCTGCCCAGGTTTGGGAATGGCCAAGGGAAAGCCAGTGCTGGATCCGATCTTTCCTACAACACCCAGCGTGGAGCAGAGTCCCAGCTCTGCGCTGGCAGGAGCCGGAGCTCCCAAAATCCAAGCAGCAAGGGAAGCTCAGCTTAGGGAAAAGCATCCTTTTGGTGCTGGGAAATGACACCAGAAACTAAGAGCTACATGGAAAAAACCCTGTTATGGTATTTATCTTATGGGATACAGCCGGCAGCATGGGGAAAAATGGGCTGATGATCCCTTGAAACCTGGACTTATGTTTCAGGACAATGTTTTTGGGGTGAGACCGAGCACTGGACCCTTGGCTGCGTGGGGCTGGGGTTTTCTGACCCCGTGGGCAGAGCCGACAGGGTCCCATCAGAGCAGGGATGTGCCCTGCGGAGGGGAGCAGCGATGTCCCCGTGTCCCCAGCCTCTCTGCAAACACAGTGCCAAGGTCCACGGCGAAAAACCAGATACGCTGCGTACCGGGTAGCTGCCGTCGCTCGAGCGGAGCAGGAGATGTAGTTAAGACAGGGCGATTGCAGGTTTGATGGAGGATCAGCTGGAGCGAAGGGGCTGGGGAAGGAGAGGGCAGCCAGGTGCAGCCTGGGGAAGGAGGGCGATGAATCCAATACCACGGCCGCTGCGGGAAGCCAGGAGGCTTCGGGAAATGCCGCAAGCCCGCAGCAGCCTTGACGCTGACGATGCAGCAGGGAGCGGGCGCAGGGGGAATCTGCCTCGCTGATGCTTCGCTACCTCCTCCCCAAGCAGCTTTCACGTGGTGCTCCTCTGCCTCCTCTCCCAGCAATCCCGCCCAAGGCCATGGCTTTTTTCCTGCTGATCCAGGCTAATGATACAGAGCAAACTGTGTTTTCTCTCTGCCCGGAGGCACAAAACCACACAGGCAGTGCAGGGAAGGATTTCCCTCCAGCTCCCAAGGAGCCTTACACCGAGGAAGGCAGCAGCACTTTGCCAGCCCCATCTCCGCTCCCAGCAAGCCCCCGCACTGCCCGTGTCCCCGGCCGGCGGTGACATCCCTGGATACGCAACACAACACAGCCTGTTGCCAGACTGACCCAGAGCCTCCCGCCGGCTGCTGCATCCCAGCGCCATCCTCGGCAGCCGGCTCCTGCATTGCCAGGACAGCCCCACACGCTGTGAATGCCCGGTGCCCCACTTCGGAGGGAGATGGGTGAAACCGGAGGCAGAGCCGGCTGCTCTCCCCCGGCAGCGGCTTCCCTTGGCGGCTGGATGCGGCCCCAGCAGCTGGATGCGGTCCCTGCCATCACCTCCCGCATCCCTGGTCCAGCTCCAGCCTCCGTTGGGCTCGCCCAGCGGATGCCGGTGGGCAAAGGCCGCAGGAGACTCACAGCCTCGGATTCCTCCGGATTTACCACCGTCCACAGGAGCCTCGGAAAGACATCGAGCAGCAGAGACATTTGGCAGCTCTGCGCCCGCTGCCATCGTGCTATGAAACACTGAAGACCACAGGCAGAGTTTCATGGCGGGGCTGGAGACGCAGCGATCCAGCTCCCATAAACACACCGGGGGGCTGAAGCAGTCGCTCTCTTTTTGCTTTTCTCTTGCTTGTTTGTTGTTTTTTGTGGTTTTTTAACTGACAAAATACACTTTTGGGACTGTCTACTCTGAAAATAGATGCGGGAGGGTCTGCTGAGTGAGGGGGGGCTGCTTGGCTTCTATTTCTACAGGCTGCCCTGGTGCAGCTCTAAAGTTTGGTGGACAATCATGCAGTTATTGCAGCTTGTGTGTGTGATATTTTTTTTTTTAAGTAGCCCAGCTTCATTTTCAGGTAGCCCCGGAGGTGGGTTTCTCTCCCCTCCCCACCCGCTCCGGCCACCGTCTCTCCGCCGCCGTGCCAGCCAGGCAGCTATTCGGTGGCCATCTGCTCGATGTGGTCGCTGAGCAGCTTGTATTGCTCTGCGGAGGAGAGAGAAAAGGGTGCTGGGAGGGTGCCGGAGCATCCCAGCCAGGCAGGCAAGCTCCATCCCTTCGGGACCCCCAGGCTCGCCCCTACCTTCATCCAAGTTGCCGATGGTCGCCTGCTTCTTCAGAAAGTCGCTGCAGAGCTTCTTGTTGAGGCCGAACGCCAGCATGTTGTGGATGAAGGTGCTGAGGAAGGACAGAGATGCTCTTGGTGAGGGAAGAGCCAAGCTGCCCTTTCTTCCCCCCACCTTCCTCTTCCTCTCCGCAGCCCCTTGCCCCGAGCGCTGGGATGATGCTCGGCTGTGGGAGAGCGCGCTGGGTCCCTGCGGTGCCCGGATTTGCAAGGTAAGGGGCAGGAGCAGCTCCCGGGGAGAAGCATCAAGCATCCTCCGCACCGTAAGGGATGCCCCCAGTGGGGGAACATCTGTAAGGTGTCGAGGACGCACCGCGGAGCCCGGCGGCAGGAGGGACGGTCCCCGCGCCCTGCTCACCCCAGCTGCCCGAAGGTGATGTTCTCGTTGAAGCGGAGGCTGTCGTCACGCTCCTCCTGCGTCATGTGGCACCACTTCTCCCTGCAAGGCACAAGGCACCGCCGTCACCCCGGGACCCCCTGCCTGCATCCCCCCCCCAACCCCGGGGCCACGCTGCCTGGGTGCGGTGCTGGATGAGCTCACACGCGGTGCTGGATGAGCTCGCACACCTGAGTCCATCCAGGGATCGCTCGCCCTGGGGCAAGGCAAGAGATGCCCCAGGAAAAAATCTTCTTCAATCTTGGCTTTCCTCTGAAGGCCCTGATTAAGAGCTAGGAAATAGCATCGGCCTCTCCAGCACAGAGCTCGCGTCTCTCACCTTCGGCGCCATCGCTCCGGCAAGGGGGGCGAGCGAGGGCATGGGGGGTTTGCTCTGCTGAAGCCCCCCCACCTACCAGCCCCTCTGCCCCATCTGCAGCAGGGCTCCAAATCCCCGAGGTCCAAACAAGCTGCTCCCCAAACATCATCCCCCGTTCTGACAGCGCCGGGGGCTCCCGTACCCCTCCCCATGGCCCCACTCGGCGGCTGAAGTCTGGAATCACAGCACTGCCCTGAGGATGCTCCGGCTCTACTCCGGCTCTACTCCGGCTGTACTCCGGCTCCTTGGCAAACGCAACCGCAGCATTGCCTTAAAGGAAGGGGGTTTAAGCTCTAGATGTTTGCAACCAACTCTGGGTGGTGGCGGGAGTCCCCATCCAGGTGTCCCACCCGGAGGTCTTTGGGATTAAAGCCTGCGTCAGGGACGTCCCTACGGTGGTGCATGCGCAGGGGGGGCTCGGTGCATGCACGCCGGGGAAACCGCAGCTCCGGGGTGAAGCCAGCCCCCTTCCGAGAAGAAGTCAGGTGAGGTTACAGCCAAGGATAAGAGGAGGAAAAGCAAGGAAAAACAGGGATAGGTAGAAGAAAAATAGCTCTATGGAGGAGAAGGAAGAGGAGAACGCCAGGAGCGGACCGCAGGCTCGCGGCTCGCCGGCACGCCAAGCAGGGTCGGAGGAGCTGTGTCGGGTGAAAGCGGCGGCTGGGCAGAAGGGTGTCTCGCGGTAAATTCGGTGAGGTTAGCTCAGCCCCAGCGCGTGCCGGTGTTGCTGAACTGGAAAAGGATGAGTGCTCGGGCGGGCCGACCCCACGAAGGGGAGCCCAGGCGTGCGAAAGCTGCTGAGCTGAGCCTTCGGTCTCCAGCAGGGGTGAGCTGCTTATATTTATAGGGCTCTGGAAACTTATAGGATATGTTTAAAGGGATTTAAAAAAAAAAAAAAAAAAAAAAAGGTGTAATTTCTCCCAGATAAAGCTTACGATAGCAAATAAAAACCACATCCAAATCTGGAGGCTGAAAAGAAAGGAGAAGGATCAAATTAAGGGGCTTTGAAATCTGGAAGCAAAGCTTCACAGCTCGCACTGGCCCACTTACAGAAGCAGCATGTTTGTAACTATTTTTTTCCTGCCTTTTTATGTTTTTGAGAGAGGAAGGGGGAGGAAAAAAAGAAAATTATCAAAGCGCCCAAGAAAAATTCGCCGTGCTTCTGTCTTGTTACTCGGGAGTAACGTGCCTGGGAAGGGGGGAAGCCCACACGTGGCTCTACTCAAACCCTTTGATCTTTGTACCGGCACGGCGCAGGGGTGCGCAACCCCGCGGGCTGTGCTACCACCTTGCCCGTGTTTCAGGGTACGCAGGACAGCCTCGCCACGAGAACCGCGCCGGTGAGACGTGGCTTCGGCCGCTCGGCATCGCTGGTCTTTCAGCAGCAGCGTTTCACCCCGCACAGCTAGCCTGAGCAACGCTCGCGCTGAGCGATATTTAAGTTATCCAGTTGCCGTGCCTTAGCCAGGCAGAAGATTTACTGCCAAGCTTCGGAGAGCCCTCATCCTCTTGCTAATGCCATCGCTCGGAGTGATTCGCTCCAAGGTCGAATATCCCACGCCCCAGCAAGAGAGCAATGGCTCTCCCTGCTCCCCGATCCCAGCTCGGAGCAGGGATGGATACGGCTGCTTTTGAGCTTTGCGACCCAGAGGACACGTTCGCGATCGTGACATGCAGCCCCGTTCGCGTTTTTCTTTTTATCTAGGGATGGCAGCACAAGAGTGCGTGAAAAAAAAATAGAAGGACCAGCTTTTCCAGCTGGCAAAGGATCCTTGGCACATCTACGTGGCAGCAGAAGCCGGGAGCAAGCGGGAAGGACAGGAGAGGGGGATGCTTTCTCCACGAAGAGACTCAGTTCATGTCCAAAACCTGCCCGGGGAACCATTCCCGGCACAAGCCCTTGGCTTCCCCAGCAGCTGGGCACCCAATTCCCCCAGTACAATATCACAGCTTGAAACCAGTCGGGTTTCTTTTTAAAAAGCCGCATTAAAGAGGAACCAATCTCAGCCTTTCTGTCCCTTTTGAGACGGCGATGCACATGAAGTCAAACCTCCGGCGGCCGTTCCTCCCCGGTGGAGAAGGGCCTTTGAGGGCCCCCCCGAAACGTGTTACCCCCCTCCCCAGGGCAGGATTTGGACCTGAAGTGAGCGTCGGCCTCTGGACACTAATGCACCGAAGTACGGGGACAGACACACCTCTTCTCCTCTTCCTCCCCAGCGTTCCCTCTGGAGCGGCAGCAGAAACGGGGCCGACAAAAGTGGTGCGTGAAAGATCATGCAAGATAGAGGGATGGAGGGGAAAGGAGAGAAGAAGAGACGGAAGAAGGTTGTTAGAGGCAGAGAGAGAGGAAAGAGAAAGAAAAAGAGGAGTTAAGTTCTGGTTCCCTCCCCGCATCCCCTGCCCTCCCCACCGAGAGGAGAAAAAACCTCCCCAGCTCTCACTGCAGCCCCGGGAGGACGCAGCCCGGCCACCCCGGCCATGCCCTGGCCACCCCGTGGAGATGGGCACCGTCACAAACCAGTCACCACGGACCCTGCAGACGCCTGCCACGGTCAAGCACCGTCCCCGGCATTTCAAACCCAGCCCGTGGGATGCCAGCCCTCACCAACCAGCTCCTCCTGCCAGGGATTTTAATCCTCGGTCCAGCAAGCAGCATCCCAGTTCACCCAGTGGCTTCCGTTATCCAACCCAGAGGACTGAGGGGGGGTCACCACCACCTTCCAACCCCCCTGAGATACTCCAGGCTGCAGCTCCCAAAGCTCGTTCGTTAGCCAGGCTTGTTTCTGCAGCGGAGGTAGACTCAGCCATCAGATTAATTGAGAAAGGTACTGGGAGCAGAGAGCAGCTGCTGGTGGCATTTGACCTTGTGAGACGTTTGCTGCTGCTAATTTGGGGCTTGATCAAAGCAAACGCAGTTATGGTTACATTACTGTTCGATAGGTTCTTTCAGTGGCTTGCTTGGGGAAAAAAGAAAAGCGATAAAGGAGAAAGCAGAGATTGATCGGTGCGCTGAGCCTGGCAGAGCATCCCCTGGTGCGAGCCAGGGCTGCCTTGGCTTAGCTCAGGTTTTGGGGAGGATGCAGGAGGGCTGGCTGCTTCAAGAAGTGCCGTCACGGCTCAGAAAAGGGGCTGCTCAACTGCTCCGAGCTCAACGACTCGCACCCCGAGAGCTCAAAGCCTCAAAGCACTGCACAGACACGCAGCGGGACGGTCCGGCTTTGGAGGGCTGAAATTGCGGTCGAGAGGGGAGTGAATTGCTCGAGCCCTCGCGGCAGGTCCATGATGGAGCAGGAGGTGGGCACGAGCGTCTCGCCCACCCTTGCACCCCGTGGGGTCCCCATGCCCAAGCACCCGGACGCTCCCTGCACACAGCCACCCTCCGAAATGAGCTGCCCCTTCCCTTTGCAGGGTTCATCCCGATCCTCCCAGCCCCTGGGGCCGACCACGCTGCCATCTCCAGCTCTCGCCCTCGCTGGCTGCCCGGGGTCGGTCCCCACGCTGCGCTGGCAGCACTTCCACGGAGCTCCCAGGGACGGTCAGGACCCAAGGCACCCCCTCCCCGTCCGCTGCACCTCCCTGAAGGGCTGCACCAAGCCCCTTTTCCCAGATCTTGCAAACTAAGCACCAACACCTGAACCCTGGCTGGGTTGTCTGGACACACCTCTAGGGCTTGCAAAAACGATGCAAAACGAGCAAGAAAACCTTCGTGCTCCCAAATCACTAAGAGGATGCGCATCCACCCGGCCAAGGAAAGGGATTATTTCCCTTCCTCACAGCCCGGTGGCCCCGGCAGCTTTGCAATCGGGGTGGAAAGCAGAGCGTTTCCCCACGGTCGGTGATGCTCAGGGCCATTAGGAGCAGAGGGGAATGCCGGGGGCTGGAGGGGACGCGGCGTCTCCTTCTCCCGCGGGGACATGTCCTACCTGGTGGTGGGGGACCGCTTCCTGCGCTCGCAGTGCACGGCGTCGAAGAAGGCGGCGTTCCAAAACCGCAGGTTGTGCCTGCAGGGATGGAGGGAGGTGTTGGGGACAGCCACCCTCTGTCTGCCCCAGCCTGCCCCCAAGTCCTCCCAGGGCCAAGCTCACCCGCTCCCAGGGGCCCGGAGACGATTCCGGGGTGGGGGGATAAGGAAATCTGGCAGATTTGGTCCATTTTTGGACCAGCTCCTCGTGAGTCGGCAAACACGCTCTCGCTAGCACAAGGGATGTGCAAAAGCCACGGCCACCTCTTTCAGGGGCAGCATCAGCTTAAAAGCACCCATGAAAGTCTGGGGAATGTGTGGGCAAGGAGGACAAATCCCCTCGCCGGGGCGGCCAATGCCGGGCAGGAGCCAGCTCGCCCCGGGCAGGCTTTACCAGATCGGCTGCTGTTTGAGGTGCATGTACAGGTAGATCTTCTCTCCTTTCTTCTCCTCCTCCGGGCTCTGCACAGAAACTGTGGGGACACGCAGTTATCTGCCAGGTCTGGAGGACTCCCACCTTCCCACCCATGCACAGACTTTGTGCCGCCCGCCCCCCAGGCTCGGCGTCCAAGCAGCCGTGATGGCAACATCTGCAAACCAAATACTCATCCCCAGCAACACGAAGAGGAGCTTTGGCTGCCCTTTGTGGGCAGATGTTGGCTCTGATCAAGGCATGGATGTCCCAGGAGGGTGCTGGAGGGACTGGTCCTCTGGTTCAGCAGCACACGCTGCTACCAGGGTGGTGACTGGAGCAGCACGAACGCTCAGAGGTGGTGGATGCCCAAACCTCTGCAACCTGGTGCCACTGCGGACAAGGTGCCACAAGATGTCCTTGCGGGACAAGAGCTGTGATTGCTGCAAAGCAAGGAGCTGGGAAGGCTCCTTTGGAGCACTTCTCTAGGAGCTCAGAGGAGACAGCATCGGTCCCTCTTGCCCTTCTCCCCACCCCACACCTCCCGCAATGCCGGGCATCTCGTACCACTTCCGCCCCTCGCTCCTTCCCCAGAGATGCCTTGACCATGCCTAATTCAGCAACGCTGGCTCCACTCACCCGTCTTCTTCAGCTTCTCCTTTGGTTTGTCCTCGCCTTCGCTGTGGCACAGAAATCAGGGTCAGCTCCCGAAAAGCCTGTCCCCCTGACAGCCCATGCGGCAAAGCTCTGCCCCCCGTGGTGAGGGGAGCACCTTCATTTGAAAGCCACCCTGCTCCCATGCCACTGTCCCCAGGGCCAGAAAGGTGGCTAAGAGACTGTGATGGCCATCCCAGTTGGACCCAGTACAGAGACGATGCAGAAGACCACAAAGCAACAGCACCATCTCCTGGAACCACCTATCTCCATGCCCAAGGGACACAGGACTCCCAGACCACGAGATGCCCAATGACCAAAGTACGAAGCATGGGACCAGGCTAGAGACCATCATCCCATGGCCATGATAACCCCTGCCTCATGGTGGTCCTACACCCAGGAGGTTTCTGGCTTGGTCACGTTACGAGTGCCTGCCTCAGCCCACCCAATGGAGTGGTACCCACTCGCTCTTTTTGGTGGTAGGACCCTTCAGTTTGGTCTCCAGGCCCCCGAAGAAGCCCTTAACGTTCTCCGTCTTGGCCGATGTGTTTTTCAGCAGCCGCTCCGCGATGTCCTTCTTCTCCGCCAGCCAGGTGTTCGCTGACTTCAGGTACGAGTCGATGCTACCCATGGGCTTCTCCTTGGCCTCCAAGGGCAGCGTGTGGGTCTTGCCTGTGGGCAACGTGGCAGGAGCTCAGCTGGCCCCATGGTCCTGGGTGCTGCCAGCTCCTGGGGGACCTGCTCCCAGCTACAAGATGCACCGTGGAGACCAGGAGCCAGACAGAAACAGCCCAGACCGCATCCCATCCCAATTCTTCTAGGTCTTTATTCTCCCCCCGTTTTGGATAGACACTCCAGCCCCCCATGGAGGAGTAACCATCACACACCAAGCAACGAGGCAAGGTGCTTCTGGGCTGGGGGTTTCACATCTGGAGAACACCTGGGGATCACCACATACAAACATCCCTGGCTGGAAGCAATGACAAACCAGCATCAGCATGAGGTACCACCCCAGCGAGGGTCTCCGGCAGGTTTGCGCAGCTTTCTGGGCCATGGAGGCTCTTTTCTGCTCAATATCGGAGTCAGCCAGAGTAAGCTTGGGTACCCATCCACCACCCTTCCCATGCACAGCGCACACTTCATCACCGGTCTCCAGCAAAGCCCGAGGGTGCAGGCACCTCTTACCCACGTAGTAGTAGGTGAAACACATGGTCATGAGGTTCTTGGCAGGGCTGAAGTCATCCATCTGGTGACACCTGACACGGGGGGAGGATTCGGTGAAAACACCCAACGATGGCAACCCAAGCAACCTCATGGCTGCTGCCCCTCCTCGAGCCGTGGCTCTGATCTCAGGGGCTTTCGGTGGTTGCAACGAAGCCCCAAACCCCCCCGACTTACTCGAACAGCACGAGGGCGAACGACTGCATCAGGCGGTAGAAGGTCTGCTCCGAGACGCACTTGGAGTTGCAGCGCTGCAGGCACAAAGCCCAGGGTTTAACCCAGCCCTGCGGGGCAGCCGCCGGCCGCAAGCAGCAAGGGCAACCTCAGCCCCCCACCCCGAGACCCCCCGCCGCAGGGGGGTGGGCAGAGGGCACCGGCGGTCGGGTGTCCCTCTCGGAGACAGCGGTTTGCCTCTCTGAATTGTTTTTCTAGGGAATAGGATGTTTCCGAGTGCTGGTGGGATTTAATTTTAAATCAAACAGATGACTTCTCTCCCACATTGCAACAAGCGCATATTTAACTGCCTCGAGATGCGTTTATTCACTTCTGTATCTCCCCATACCAAAGTTCCTCCCTTTCCCCGAGTTCCTCCCCTTCAAAAATATTGCTTCGGGCCATGGCTTAAATTCCCCTGGCCGGAGCCTCCTGCCCAGGTGCCCCAAAGCCCCGGTACAGGACCGCTGCTCCCTCGCCCACCTCTCCCCTTACCTGGGCGCTCACGTATCTCGCGAACCACTCCCTGCCCTTCCCGTTCTCGCCGCTGCAGAGCTCACCAAACCTGGCCTTCTCTTCTTGGTCCAAATCCTCTCTGAAATGAGGAAAAAGAAAAAAAAAACACCATTAAAGTTGAGGATGTGGCCGGCATCTCCCATCCGGCCAGCGTGTCTCAGCTCCCCCACATCATCCCTCTTGGCAGCAGCATCCTGGTGCTGCAGCGCTGGGAGGAAGGCTGAGGAAGAGGGGAAGGGGAGCATCCATTTTGTCATCCTCCGGCTCACACTGCTCTTTTGTTCCTCCCTGGCAGGGGGGAAACCAAAGGCAGAGGGAGAAGGGAAGAGCCAAGGACAGCCCGAGCAGAAGCTGAGCTCCAGAGACAGGCACTCTGCCCCAGAGCAAAAACAATCCCTGTGGCTGCTCATCACGCTCGCTCTGCTCAATCCTGCTTGACACGCTGAGCCGCAGCGCTATGGAGACCACAGCGATGGGAGCTGGGGGGGATGCAGGGCTGGGGGGGAAGCCGGGGGCTGCCGGGGGGCCCCCAGGCACGCACGAGCTGCTGACATTTGTACAAGCAGCAGCAGAGATGCCCGGCGGGGGAGAGGAGCTGGAGACCCCCACCATGGCAAGACCCCAGCATGGGAAAGGGGAGAAAGAAGAGGGGAGGGAAATTGGGGGTGAAAGATGAGCTGGAACGTGCCCGAGAGAGCCCAAATCCCCCCCTTAGCTCCGACGCCACGTCATGGTGGGGAGCAACAAGCCACATTAGCCAAGCGCGGGGAAGGACACGAACAGATGCTCCCGGAGTGGGAAAGCAGCCAGATCCCATCCCGCGGGATGTCCCCTGGCCGGCCCCGCTCGCTCACCTCCCGGTGAAGATCTTCTCCACGTAGTGCCGCATGAACTCCCGGCACTCGGCCGTCGCCTCGTCCCGGGCCGACTCGGTGCTCTGGCTGGAGGAGAAGGACTCGTTGGAGGAGGAGCGGCGGTAGCCACCCCAGCGCCTGGGAGAGTCGCTCATGTCGTTCTCGCTGTCCGCCGACTCGGTGGCATCGCTCTCCTCCCCGGCCGCGTCCCCCGCGTCCCCCAGGTGCCCGTTGCCGCTGGGGGCAGCGGGAGGAGAGGGCTCCGAGGGGATGCAGGTGGGTGTTTCGGCATCAAAATCGATGAGGTTCCCTACGGGCACATCCAGGGGGGCCTCCATGGCTCTCCCAGGAGACGTGGCGGTGTTGGGGGGACTCGGTCCTTGTCCTTTCGCCGCTCACTGGGGCGTCGAGGCCATCGCAGGTGGGATGCCTGGGACAAGGGGCTGGCTAAGGCAGGCAGGTCCTTCTGCGGGGCGCTGGGTTACCGCAGGACATCTGAAAGACAAGGGGAGGACAAGAGTGAGGAGAGAACCCTGGGGAACCACCACCATGGTGGACCTTGGGCAAGGAGACCACAGGCCACCACCTACGATGTCCCCAGGACGCCCATCAGCAGCGGGGAGGGACAGGACACGGGTGCACCGGCCAGGCAGAGCTGGCTGCTCTCCATCAGCCACGTCAATAAGCGAACCCACGCAGTGCTCGTGTGCTTTCTGCACCGTTCAAGCGGGTTTTTCATCCTTTAGGCCAGAAAAGAAACAATTTGAGCCCAAGCTCCATATGCCACATTTGGGATGTGACATCTCGCAGCCTGACGGGCAAAACTGGGCCAGCGTGAGCCAGCAGCTGGCAAACACGCTGGTGATTTTCCAAGCCAGCCCCAGAGAAGCATCCTCCTCTCTCCTCACAGGTCTGCCTGACCCCGTTTGGAAACGGGACCGTCTCCGGGGTGGAGCATCCCAGTGTTAAACATGCACCCACTTGGTTAAACTGGGAATGGAAAGGGGATGCTGAACGTGACAGAAATGTGGATGTAGGGCTCTGGACTGCGATTAGATTAATTAGTTTTGGTGTCCAACCCAGATTGCAAAGGTCCTGCAAAGCCGGTACGGCAGCCACGGGCAGCTCTGCTCTCCGGGGAGCACCGGCCGGCGATGGACCGTGATGGACCGCGATGGACCGCGATGCCCCGGTGCATGCACATCCGGGGCGGTACCGCAGCAGCTGCTGTGCAGCAAAAGGGGCAAAGAAGGGGCTGCCCTGAAGCTGCCTCTTTGTCAGAGAGTCACTCATGTCCTCGGCAAGCGTGTTTCTGCCCCAGGAGATGGCAAGCGATGCCTTCTGCGAAGCCAGCCTGGTATGAGCGGCCACGCTGCAGCAGGCAGGCGCGGGGCCAGTGCAGGGCAAGGCAGCACGGCACACGAGCAGGGACAGCAGCACAGGTAAAGCAGTGACAACCCCGGGGCAGCACGATGGCAGCACTGCCACAGCCCCGCTGCCTTGGAGGGAACTGATCCCAGGACACAGGCAACCATCCCCAGAGCAAAAAAAATAAACAGATTTCTTTCAGCTCAAAGACTAGCATACCCCAAAGGACCAACATCCAGTTCATCAGACAAAAAGGAGTTCAAAATGAAAGCGAATCTGAAGTGTTTCACCAAGCAGAGCACGCTGTCCCAGCTCAGGGGCTGGCAAAACGACCCATCGGCTGCAGGAGGAGCAGCTCTCCCAGCAGTGCCCCCCTTTGGGTCAGTGGGGTGCTGGAGGTGCTGGGACCCACAGGACAACCATGCATCCTCCCTGAGCATCCGACAGCTCATCACCCTGGCTGGGAAAAGCCCCTGTCACCCGGGTCCCCAGGGCTGAGAGACGGCAGGGACAGAAAGGCAAGTCGCCTAGGGTGGCAGAAACGCGTGCACCCACAGGCACCCAACACCGAGCGGTCACCTCCTCCCTCCGCTGGGTCACCCTCCCTCGCACCGAACCCCGCTCTCCCTCCGCACGCACCTAAACCCGGGTCCTGGCAGAGCCGCAAGGACGCTGCTGCAGTCGGCGAGAGCATCGGCTGCTGGGCGGAGAGGAGCAGCCGAGAGGCTGCGGCGCAGGAGGGACTGGCGGCATGCCCACGGGGAGCCAGCCAGCTGCAGCCCGGCTCGGCCCCCCCGGGCAGCGTGACCCCCTCCAAACCAGCCCCTCCAGCTGCAAGGGACCACGCTGCGCTTCATCCATCCGCCCCCTGCCCTTCCCGCTCCCCAGGCAGCTGCAAAGTCTCTTTTTGCAGGGATGGAGCGGGGACCTCCTCCGCCAGCCCCTCCAGCACCTGCAGGTTTGGGCTCAGAGCTGCCTCCTCACCACGCGGGCAGGGCAAGCTCATTTCCAACCATCCCAGGCTGTATTTTCCCAGGAGGCAAGGCAGGATGCGTGCAATGGACCTTCATGCAGCTGCGCTTTGCAGCATGTGCCTCCCTCCCTAAGCCGTACCTTGCTTTTCCCCGGTGCGCAGCGTTCGGGAGCACGGCTGGAAGCAGAAGGTGGCAGATCTGCAAACGGAGCTGCCAGAGCTTTTTGAGAATATTCTCTCAGTTCTACGCTTAATGGAAGGGAATTGTGGGGGCAACAAATCCGCCTGCCCACGTAACAGCCGCTGCATGGGTGTGACACCCAAAAATGTCCCCTGCAAAAGACTTAGTGCGGGTAACCTATGAGCTGGGCATTCCTTGGCATGTGACAGTCCCAGATGTCCCCTTTCACGTGCAGCCTGTAAAGAAACTGCAGAAATTCCTCTACCGGATGGGCATCCCTATAATTATCCATCCAAATCAGAATTGCTCCCACTGAGCGACTCGGAGACGACAGCGTTTCTGCACCGGTACTTTGCAGACGGCGGGGGCACAGCCCATCGCAGCGCCGCGGATCAGCCCCTTCCCGTGCACAGCCTGCCCTTGGACTGCACCCATCCTGCGCACGGCCGAGCGCAGAGCTTTGCAGAAGCCGCCCCAAGCAGCACGCTGCTTAGGAGCAAGACGTAGCCAAGATTAGGGAGTTCCAGCTCTAGAAAACAAATATAAATGAAGACGCGTTGCTCAGACATCAGCTCTGGCTCTGGGCAGGTCTGTCCTGCCCCAGGAACCCAGCGCCAGCACACCAGCAGCACAGGGAAGAGACACCCACATCCAGGAGAACGTATTTCTCCAGACATCACCAGAAAGAAAACAGGAGGGTGCTGGGGCAACGGTGGCCCCTGGCTCTGCTTCAGGCCATGCCTGTGCCCAGCAGGGACAGAGAGGCACCCCCGAGCTCTCTGCCAGATGTGCACAGCAGGCAGCAGGCAGATGGCATCGCTGCCCGACCAGCCGCTGCCCATCCTTGTCCCCTCCGGGCTGTCCCTGCTCTGCGCACAGCAGTTTGCGGGGAGCTCGCACACTCCACTGCCCAAACAACCGCTCTAAACACATTGACCCACGTTTTCCCGCATCCCTCGTGCCCTCCTCCATGTACACGCATCCCGCGACCCTCTGGGAGAGCGAACTTGGGGTGCAGGCTGAGCGAGACCCCAGGACTCACGGTGGGTATGAGGAGCGTTGCAGGCTCAGCGGAAACCTGGCCAGGGCTGCAGGCAGCATTAGTAAGTGCATTCTGCTCGCAGAAAGGGTTTAACCACTCGCTGACCGGCTCACGATAAAGCCCTGCCCTTGAACGAAGGCCACAAAAGGTGTTTCAAGGTGCTGGCAGCTGCTGTGGGTGCCCAGGCTTCCCAAGCATCTCCACAGCCTCCAAGGTTGGTGGGTTCTCAAGCACAGAGCCCCGAAGAGCTTAAAAACCAAAACAAGCCTCAAACTGAGCCCCGTACCCACTCCACAACCCGGTCGTTGTTCCAGCAGAACAAATCCAGGGAAGGAATAGCCAAAATACAAACCAAGAGCCCCAGCTCCCGCAGCCTGAGCACTCAGCTCCATCCGCACATGGAGATCAGCCCGGCTGCACGTCCCACCGCTGCCCAGCACAGCCCGGGGGATCCCGCTCCTGGCTTGCCACTGCTGGGTCAAATTTGAGAGCGAACAAGGGCTCCGGAATAAAAAGGGGCTTTTTGGCTGCTCGGGAGCCTTACTACAACATCACAAACTTCAGCGTCATCATGAGCTTCAGCATCATCATGAGCTTCAGCATCATCATGAGCTTCAGCATCTTTCGGGTCCTGCAGTTCTTGGGCTGCCTTGAACCACGAAGCTCAACCAGAGGGACAAGGTAGCGTGTAGCTGACTGTGGCCTTTCTTACAAGCAAGCGTCTTCCAGCGCATCTGTATTCCCCACAGGCAGCTGGCATACAACAAATCCATGTCTTCCCGCTGGAGACCATCCCAGGGATATCAGCAACCACAGAAGAGGTGGCTGGAGCCATGCACAGGCAGACAGGCAGCTCTGAGAGCCGCTCCTCTTCTGCAGGTTTCATCAGAGGGTATTTGGGTGGCAGGAGCCATCCCGAGGCAGGGATCTCAGTTTTAAAATGGTTAAAAGCTCATGACTTCTCCTGGCCTGGGCTGTTTTCCTTCCACCTCTCCCTGCCCAGCGAGCAGCCGTTTGCCCACCAGACGGCCACGCTTGTCACCCCGACCTCCCGCACCCTGCAAACAGGAAACCTGTGGTGCCCTGAAAGTTTGCAAAAGGCCTGTTTTTACCGCAAAGAAACGCTGAAGGAGATCCGAACGATGCACCTATAGATGCACATACATGTGCAAGCAGCCTTCATCTATGACCTGCCTTTGAATCCAGCTCTTTCATCCATGACCTGCCTTTGAATCCAGCATTTCTGCCCCATCACGACCCGGGAACTGCCCGGTTTTGCTGCTTCCTCCACCTCCATCAACCCCTGCGACATCTCAGCTACCTAAGAAGGGGGCAAAACCTGCCGTCCCCCCAGCACGTGGGCATTGCGAGAACTGTGGGTGGTGTGGGACCCACGGTGCCGGGGTGCCCAGGGGTAACGATGCTGCAGGCACCGGGAGATGAACAAAGCCAAGCTGGTTTGTGCAGCTCCGAGCCCCGGGGCTGCTGGCGGGTCTGTCCCCCGAGGAATTAGGCAGGGAAGGATGGGAGATGTCGCGTGGCTCTGCCCTGAGATGGGTGTGTGCAAGGCCAGAAGGGACCCACGGGGTGTTTAAGCCCGGTGCTGGGAGAGGAAGGGAGGAGTGAGGAGCTGGGATGGAAAGCAATGGAGCTGGGGATGAGGGCGGACCTTTTTTCTGCCCTATTTCAGAGGAATGTCCCAGCTCTGCCATCCTCCTCCCACCCTGGTCCCAACCCATCCTTTCCAGGGGACAGGTCCACCCAGGCTAGGTTTGCAGCTGAATTCCTTCTCCTCACAAAGCCTGGGGAAATGACACACAGGGGCAAAAAAAAAAAACAATTACCCACACAGCCTCACCGAGCGATGCTGAACTGGTACCCACGGCACCGAGACCGGAGAACAGCGATGATAAAGGACACGACACAGCCCGGCTTCGAGCACAGCCTTCGGGGACCCTCCGTGCTCATGTGCCACTGCCAGCGCTGGTGCAAGCGATGCACCGAGGGCGTGAGGCTCTGCCCCGGGCGAGAGCCTTGGCTCCGCTCCGGGGACTGCTATTAACCTGCGAGATGAGTGGCCTGGCCAAGGTGACATGGTAAACCCGAAAATCCCCCTCCACAGACCCCACCAGCCCACCCAAACCCAGCAGCCACCCGGACCCCCGCAGCAGCTCTCTCACCACGCCGGAAGCCTGTGTCCCCATGCCATGGGGCGTCCCGGTGCATCCTGCCAGGCAAGCCTATGTTTTCCAGGGATTTCAGGATGGGATGCTTTCTCCCGGCATCCCTAAAACCTCCATGGAGCTTCCCCTCGGGGCTTTTTACAGGTGTGCTGGGTGCTGAGGTCAGGTATGCCGCAGGACCTCAGCGATCCATGCCTGGGAAGCGGGATCCAATCCCAGTTTGCTGCAATGGAAATCCCAGCAGGGAGCGGGATTCAGCCAGTCTGTGTCCCAGCTCTCCCAGCTCCCCGGCCGCAGGGCTTGGCCCCCGGCGAGCCCCTGCTCGCCTCGTCCCCAGAGCTGGATGACAAACTCGGCTAATCCTCGTTATCAGCTCAGGGCGTGGGCGGCATCCTGCAGAACGACAGCGCTCGAACCCACACTCGCATCTGCGTCCTACATGGAGACAGTGCCCCAGCCTGGAGCCATCAGGGGCGATTAAAAACTGTAATTAAAACGAAGAAACCTCTGGCTGGCTTCTCGTAGCTACAAGAGTACATCCCTCCAGTCCCGCTGCTCCCTGGGTGCTGGGATGGCACCCGGACCCGCAGCGCAAGGGCTCTGAAAGCCCCTGGGGACATTCGGCCCATTTGCATCCCCAACTCGAGATGCTGTCCCGGGGAAGGGGAAAAGACACAATTAAATATTCTTGCAGGACTCGGCTTGACAGCCCAGAGGGAACGGCTCTGCTCCTTCAGCTGCCGTGCACTGACACAGCCATGAGATCCGCCGAGGTCTCCAGCAGTGCATCCATGCCACGCCAAGGGCTACGTTCGTCCCCGCTGCTGCTCAGAGCCGGAGGAGCTGTGCCGGGGCAAGAGAGATGCTCCCGCAGCACGTGGGCAGCATCTTGCCCTGGCCACAGCAGGGCTTGGTCTTGCTCTGCAGCAGAGCTGCTTTAAACACATCCCACGTCTCCATCTCCCAGCCGTGTCAGGGGACACGTCCTCGCTGACCTGCGGGAAGGGGGACGGTGCATTGCTACCTCCTCCCACCAAATCTCCTCCTGCCCTGGAGAGGATGCAGCCCCGACGCAGGGGGCACACGGGGGGTCAATGACAAGGCAAAGCGCCATTTCCCAGTGCTGGCACTCTTCCACGCTGCAGCCCGCCACGGAGATCCACACGTGTCTCATCCACCCCGTGCAAGAGCGCATCCAGCTCCCCGCAATCTCCCACGGCGCAGCCGGACCGTGGGGTCCCACACGGGCACGCCGCTTGCACCGCGGCCGCTGCAGCAGCTCCGGGTACCAGCACTCCCTGGGGGGACCACGCAGCCACCCACCTCCAATGCATCCGTGGGGTCCATCCCGGCAGAGCACCTCTGCACGGGTGAGAAGTGCCCCGGCGGGCGCTGAGCCAGCCCGGCAGGGCTCGGCAAAGGCACCGTGGGCAAAGCTTTGTTTCTGCCAAGGAAAACTCCCTGTGCCGTAAGGGAACGGCCTGTTTCCTCCAGAGGAACTGGTCAGTCTTGTTCCCCCGTGTCTCTCCCACAGTGAGAACGCTCCGGCAGCGGAGCCACGGCTAAGGGACGCAGACCCGTCGAGTGCCGGATTCCTCAAACCACCCTAAATCCGGAGGTACCGCACCTGCCCCTCCTCCCAAAGCGCCCCATGAACATTTAAACGCACAAACCTTGCTTAAACCAGCCCAGGGACTTGGGGAAGCTGAAACCCCCCCGTCCTGAGCTTGCTGGTCCCCGCTGCAGCTCTGCCCTGCTCCCTGCGCTGGCAGCAAGGACACGCTTCCCGTTTCACCGGGGCTCTAAGCTGCGTCCTCGCCAAGGCACCGCCGTGCTGCCCCGACTGCAGACGTTCGCAGGTGGAGAAGTTACAGCCCCTGCAACTTCATAAAAATAATTCTCTGAATGCCAGGCAGGCCGTGAGCCGAGACCTGTGCTCAGCTGCGCTCACGCAGGCAGAGCGGAGACCGCACACACTCGGTGCATGCCAGAATCAGCACCCAGTGCTGCAGCAAGACCGGGAGAGACGGAGAGTGGGGTGAGAGCCTGCGGCCGAGGTCGCATCCCCTGGCAGCCCCTGGTGCAGGATTTTTTGGGAGGTGATGTGAACACCGCTTGTCCCCCGGGGTCTCCTCCCCAGCTGCAGCTCTTCTGGCCCCAGCATCGCTCTGCGGGGCTCTGCTGCCTGCTGGGTTGGGCAGCCGCAGGCAGGACCCTTCCCCTTTCCCAAGCCAGCATTAACCCACACGGGTCACTTTACAAAGCCAGCTCGCTCGGCCTTAATAACGGAGCCGTTTCAAGACAATCTGAAGCCCAGCAAGCTCCCAACTTGCCCCCGCTTTGCAAAGAGCCCTTTCTTCCTGCTGCCATCAGACACCAGATGGCAGCTCCCCGTTCGGCTGGACTTTCGAAGAGAATTAAACGTCTCTTGAATAGACCTGCGCTGCATAAGACGGGCTTTTGTGCCGAGCAGCGGCGGCTTTAACATTCGCCAGCGGCCCAGCTTTCACTCCCCCCGCCACGCACGCACATCCCCAGGGAGCCCAAAACCGGAGCTATTTATTCTGCAATTCCCATTTTCACCCAGCAAAATTTCACCCAGGGACCCTGGGGGGCCGGGCTGTGTTTTGGAAACAATCTCCCCAAAAGGCACGGGAGGGTTTCCCCTGCCCCGAACGCACTCAGCCCCCCACTCCCACGGGAGATGCTGCCTCCAGCCTCCGCTGGTTCACAGTCAAAGATGCAGCCGGCACGGCAGCGCGGCCGAAGCCTTTTGCTGATGGAGCCCAGGGACCCGGGGACACCCAGGGACCTTCCATCCTACCCGGGGAGGATGAACGCATCCCACCGAGGGGCTGAGTTTAAAGACAGGATGGCGATGCCTCGGCAGCTGGGCCACAAGAAAGCGGGTTATCCCCTCCCAGCCTGCGATGGGGAAAGAGGACGGATTAAACCTCAGCGGGGGGGACCGTGCCGCCGTGCCGAGGCCTGTCCTCACCTGGGGTCACAGCGGAGCTGGCGTCCCCCGCTCGCTGCCCTCCCTCCCGTTGCTTTTACCTGCACCCAGGAGCCTCGGCGCACCTTCGCTCGCCGGCGGGTCAGCGGCATCCGGCGAGGCTGGGTCCAGCGTGGCCGGCACGCCGGGGAGCAGCCGAGGTGGGCGACGCGGGGACGATGCGATCCCTCCCTCCGGAGCTCAGGCGCATCGCGTCCCCCCCGGGTGCCCACGCAGGCACGCACGGCTGCGCGCAGAGCCCGGCTGGCTGCCGCGCCGGCTCGGAGGAAGGGGAAGGAAAAAAAAATCTCATTGTGTAATTTCGCCACGGTTTTCACGGCCGGACGAGCGCGGACGTGTCCCGAGAACCGTGCCGGCCCCTTTCCTGCGGCATAGCCCCTGCGAGACCACTTGCCTTGCGGGGGGATTCTCATCACCCCCCCAAAACCAGCCTGTCCAAGCCCCTGTGCACACAGACATCCGAAATATTAAATAAAATTAGGGGGGTCCTGATCAAAGGGGAATGCTCTGGCCCTTTGCATCACCTTTAGCTGCTTTTTAAGCCTCCCCATCACTCAGACCCCTGCGGATTGTGAGTTACCTGCCCTGCTCCTCCCCAGATGAGCCACTCCGGGGAAAAAAAAAACAATTCAGATCAGAGGAAGAAAAGCCCCAGTGGGGAGGAGAAACCGGGTGAGAGCAGCCGGCGAGGGCAGCACTCGGGGGAGACCCCTGGGAGGGATGTCCCAGAGGGGGTGTTATGCACCCGGGTGGCAATTTTGGGGTGCTCACGACAGGGAGAGAAGCAAACGACTGCGTAGAGGTGGCCACCAACCCCTCCACCTCCGCCCCTGCCAGCCTCTGCCAGGGCATCTCAGCCCTCCCAAAAGGACCCAGTCATTTGGCCCGCATTAACCCAACGGGCTCTCTCCAAAGGGGGGTGCTTTGGGGGAGCAACAGCCCCCCCGGCTCTGCAGCACTGCCCCGGCAGTGGCACGTACCCTGTGACAGCG
Organism: Balaeniceps rex; assembly: GCA_013401315.1. Lineage (NCBI taxonomy): Eukaryota > Metazoa > Chordata > Aves > Pelecaniformes > Balaenicipitidae > Balaeniceps > Balaeniceps rex. The sequence continues at coordinate 51,498 of VYZW01038302.1, forward strand.
AGGGGAGGCTGGAAACCCCCACGTGTCAGCGTGGCATCCCCAGTCCTGCTGATCCTCCCCGCTCCAGCATCACCCCAACGCAGAGCGGAGCCCCTTTTCGTACTCCTGTATCAGAGCATCTGCCCGTGGGCAGGGAGATGGCGATCACTGACCCAGCACGCCCCGGAGGACCAGCAGCGACAACCAGCCCTGCTCTGCTACCCACGGGGAGCGAAAATCAGGCTTGGCTGTAACATCAGCATCTTCCCCCTTGCAAGAGATGCTGTGGAGGGACGGCCCACGAGCAGCGGATCGTATGGACCCCGTGAAATATTGCTGGGACCGGTGCTGGGGGGACCGCAGCATCCCCGGCAGAGCCTGGCCAAACCCAGGTGCTGCCGCACAAGGGCACTCTTGGAGGAGAGTCAAAAAAAAGCGTGGCTTTTCAGTCCTTTTGAGCGAGAGAGATGGGTGAGTCACGCCTGCCACGGAGCATCCTCATAGGGAGAGCTCAGATGGTGCCAATTAGCGCGAAACTGCTTAACGCCCCGTCCGTCCCCGCGCGGAGGGGATGCTGCCTGCCCCCCGCACACATCAGCGGGCGCCCACGGAGGAAACAACGCGTTTGCGACACAAAGTTGGAGCTCAGCAGAAACCCAAGAGCATTACTAATTGACTGTCTGCTGAGGGTGATTATTATAATTAAGCCAGATTTCAGAAATTGCAAGTGGCATGTAAAAACGCATCCCAGATCCCCAATTTTTATATAACACGATGGCGAGGCTTTTACTGCCTTCCCCTCGCCAGCTCTTGCCGGCTGGGTTTTCACGTGGACGCCCAATCTTTAAAGCACGACTTGCAGGTCGTGTTTTTTATCTGTCGCTTCCGCTCTTGACCTTGGGTTTGCACCAGAGCACGGGAGACGGAAACCCCGGAGATGTGCCAGCACGCACGCTCCTGGCGCTGAACCAAACCCAGCCTCCGGCACCGGGATGGGAGACGGGCAGTTTTGTGCCTGCTCCACCCGCTTCGGTAACTCCCAGCCCTCCCCAGGAATGATTCACCTTAACGAGGAAAGGAGAGGCGCTGGGCTGCTCGCCGGGGTGCCGGGAGAGCATCCGCCCCGTGACTCTGCCGTGGCACACCGCCTCGGCTGGAAGCGGCCAAGGAGCAGGGCAACCCGCCTCCACCAAGGTTCAGGTTGGGTTATTAACCCACCTGCACCCATATGAGATGTTCAAGGCTTTCCAAGCAGCTTGTGGAAACCTCTCCATGGTGGTGCCCCCCTAAAAACACCCTCCTGGGAGAGCGGCTGCTCGGTGGGATGGAGGGACCCCGCTCCTCACCTCCATCCCCAGCCGAGACCCATCTCCCACCGTCCCCCTGCTTGTGGCCGCGCCACCCTCCGGCACCCACCTCCCCCCTCGGCGCGTTTGCAGGGAGCCCGTGGGCACCCACAGACCCACCGGCGCTGGGGCCCCAGCTGCAGCTCTGCCCCCGGCTTGACGTGGATATTCATCACTCCATTCCTCTTTTTGCAGACAAAGGCTCCGGGGGTGGCTGCGTCTGTCGCGCACGATAAGTGGCCTATTTTCCTTCCCCGATCACAACACGGCACGACTCCAGCAGTAGGCGGGCGCCGCAAGACAGCCAAGCTCACATCTGCCGGCGCCGGTTCTCCAGCACCAGGAGGGTGGCAGAGAGGAGGAATCGGTGCTGAGCAGAGGGGGACGTCCCCACCTACTCGGCAGCTACAAGGGGAAGCACCTCTTTTGTGGAAGTTACTAAAGTATTGGGCAATTTTTTTGCTTCACGCCCTTGAGCAAAAGGCAGCCCGGGAGAGGGGAATGGGGGCAGAGCAAGAGCAGGGAGAAATGAGATAAAAGCTCAGACAAATACCCCAAAGCCCAGGTCCTGCGTGCAAACTCCATGGTGCGAGTCGAGCCCCGTAAAAGAGGAGCAGCCTGGGCAGGGCCATGCCCGCCAGCACACCCGGAGCGCAGCAGAAGCACGTGAGGTGGGACAGGGCCAGCAAGACACTTCAACACCGCGGCGTCACTTGCACGACGAGAAATTAATTCGCATAAAAAGACCCACAGCGGTATGAAACCATGCGAGCCCCAAAGGATGCTCACCCTCCACGATCTCATGGGCTAAGGGATTGGGTTCAGACCCACAAGGAAGACGTCAGGTCCCTGGTGCCCGTGTTCTCCCGTGCCCTCTCCCAGCCCAGCCCACCCTCCCGTGGCCACCCCGCGCCGTGGCCACCCCACGCCGTGGCCACCCCACGCCGTCAGCCCTGCACCCAGCCCGGGAGCTCCTGGCTGCTCACTGAGCCCTTCAAACCCAACACCCCAACGTGAACCTACAACGCAACAGCACGTTGCAACACCGCCTATGGTTGTGACACGGCTGCTAAAAACCCTAAATAAGCCGCTCTTCCAGACTGGCCTTCTGCAAATCCTTCCTAATCCCATCTGGTTTATGGCATTAAGTTGGACCCTCCCGTACTGGACGCCCCTATTTGCACGACGGTTGGGAAAATCCTCTCATTTCCTTATTCCTGCTTGACTCTCGGGTGCAGAAATCACCAGAGCTTCCTTCTCCTCACTTATGGAAGTACCTAAGGATGAGGATCCACCTGCGCTCCCAGCTTCACACCCCGCTGGCACGTCCCACGCGTGGCACACCACCGGTCCGGGCGTGGGAAACCATCTCCCCTGCGCCGACTGTAACCGAGCCGAACGCAGCTGAACGCAGCCGGGCACCGCCGAGCAGCTTCTCCTTCGCCGGGTGTTTATGTGGTTTAAAACACAGGGTTTTCTCCACCTTAGCCAGACACGGCGGCGGAGCCAGAGGGGACCCTGTGCTGACCTCCAGCTTGCCCCAGTAAATCACAGCTGGGATCCAGGTTGCAAAACAAGCCCAAAAACACAGCAATTGGGTGCATTATTCAGGCAGAAGACGCCAGAGCACACGCTCCCCACCGCAGCTTGGTTCAGGTGCCCTCCCCGGGGCCACCCCACGGCTGGATCCCACGTCGGGGGGACACGACCGCACCACCAGCTGCCATTTACCTCTCCGCTGAGCAAAGCGGAGCTTGCCACGGGCTGTCAAAGACACACTCCTCCTTGATGCTAACTTCTTTAGGGAGGAAAAACCCTCCCCGTGTCTCCCCGGGGTCCTCTCGGTTAGCAAACATCTGCCGCAGCACGTGCGTTAGAAGAGCTGAGCGAGGGAGGCAGGCGTCAGCAAGTTAGGACGAAGGCGTTATAATTACCCTCAGCCCCCCCTGCAATCCGGAGAGTGCCGAAAAGTTGTGCCACGGCAAAGGAAAACAGCCGAACCTATTTATATTGCCTTCCCGGGGAGACGCAGATGGCCAGGCTGACACAAGCTCGAGCAACAGGAGCGGGGCTCCTCTGCTTGTGCTTTCCCTGCAAATACGCCCGAATCGTCTTTGGCTCCATCAAACGCTTGGTACAGAAATAGCTGGGGCCCGCGCCGGCGTTGCATACACACCGTCGCTGGCTGCATGGCGAGATGGGAGGTTTAGATGGGATATTAGGGAAAACTTCTTCACGGAGAGGGTTGTCAAGCACTGGCACAGGCTGCCCCGGGCAGTGGTGGAGTCCCCATCCCTGGAGGTATTTAAAAGCCGGGCAGACGAGGCGCTTAGGGACATGGTTTAGTGGTGGACAGGTACGGTTGGACTGGATGATCTTAAAGGTCTTTTCCAACCAAATGATTCTGTGATTCTACAGCCCCGGGGAAGAGTTCCTGCTGCAATTTAAATAATTCCCCTGAGCGCTGCTCTTCGGCCTCTCCCTTCCCGGTAAACCAGCCCGCGGGAGCACGGCGAACCACCCAGGGAGCGCCGGCAGCGGCGGAGCTGGGAGAAATGGAGGTGGTTTTGATCCCTCCATGCGAGGCAGCCGGGATGGGCGAGGAGCAAACACGGGACTGCTGGCAGTGCAAAGGTTGCGTCGGCGAGCGGCAGCTCAGCTTTCCGCTGGCACGGTGTCACGGGGCTGGGGCGGCGGCGGGGCCCTCGCCAGCGTCGCGGGGCGGCTCCCGAAGCAGCAGAAGGGGCCTCGGCGCGGCAGGGTACACCTCAGCTTGTGCAAAGCGCCGGCTTTCCCAGGGAAAGGCGGTGCGGGCAGCCCGGTGCTGCGGCTCGACGCTGGGCAAAACCCCGCGGTGCCTCCACCAGCCTCCCCAAAACATGTCGCTTGCTGATACCCGCAGTGCTTGCCCAGCGCAGCTCCCGTGTTTTACGTCCCCTCTCCCTATTCTGGCTCAGTTGCTAGAAAGGGTGACAAGCCACGGTTAAGCATCACCTCCAACCGTGCCGTCTCACCCAGGCAGAGCGTGGTCCTCCATCGCCGCCCCACGCACGGGAGAGAGGAGCCCGTGGCAGCCCCGCGGTCCCCATTCGGACATGAGCAGCTCAGAATGAGCGTGGTGGATGCTCGGGAGATGCTGGCGGCCGCAGCACCAAAGGGAAGGTCACCGGCAGGATGGTGCGGATGACTCAAGCCCAGCGACGCGGATGCTAAGGGCATGACACGCTGGCAGAGGACCAAATGCTATTTTTCTGCTTTGATTTCCAAATCCTGACAACGACGCAGATTCACCAGCAGGCCACCTCACCCATCCTCTCCCGAGCACCCTCCCCGCAGACCTCCCTGCTCTCCCAACCATCTTTCCCAAGGGTTGGCTGATTTAACTTTAACAGCACCAGCATCCTCTGCAATCCTCGACGTGCAGCCTGGCACGTCGGGCATCACCATCGACCTTCCCGACCAGCAGCACACGGTGCCCAGCAGCGAGCGGGCAGGGACGGGGAGGATGAAAGACCCATCGCACTTCCAGATAGGAAATCGCTCCATCCCCAGGGAAGCGTGTCCCTAATTGTTTTGCATTAAGAGCTTCCAAATTCATGAGCACGATAATCAGGAAGAGGAGAAAAGCAATTAAATTAACTCCATGAGCCATGAAAGACAGCTTCCCCTCGCGGTCCTGCAGCCCTCCGTGATGCGGCGTGCTCCTTCCGATGGGATGGGATGGGATGGGATGGGGTGGGATGGGATGGGATGGGACGGGACAGAATGGGATGGGATAGGACGGGATGGGACGGGACGGGACGGGACAGGATGGGATGGGATGGGATGGGACGGGACGGGATGGGATGGGATGGGATGGGACGGCATGAGATGCCAGCCAGCCAGTGCCAGGCACCCACCGGTGACTATTTCCCAACATGCACCAAATCTACGCAAACCAAACTCATTTTGCATGCACCCACCAAAGCCGCTTCCCCGGCAAAACCCATCACGCTCTCCTAAAGTGCTTTGTGCGATATAATTTCCTTTCCAGTTAAAACAGCCAGCAGTGACTCTCGGCTCTCTGTTTGTGTAAAGCTCTATCACATGCGGGATAACAGCCCAACAAGGAATTTATAAATATAGTCTTTGGAGGCAGTAATTGTCACTCCAGCCATCTGTTAAAACAGAGAGCTAGGCAGCGGCGCAGCAGAGGTAAAAATACAGGGGAAAGCGTCGCAGCGGTGCCGAGGGGGAGGAGGGGAGATGCTGGGATTCGGGATCTCACGGGAGCTGCGCTTTGACCATTGGCCATTGATCCTAGGGCTCATCCTGCTCACCATCCAAAAAAACGCCCCTTTTCCAAACTACAGCAAATTTGCCAACCTTTGCCGTTCCACCCCTTCTTCTTGCCGTGCGGGGTGCAGGCCAACACCCAATATTTTCTCCCAGCAGACTCCAGCGGCTTTGCCGGGTGGGATCAGCCGTGCCGCAGGCGGACACCCACCCTCCGGGAGCCCCGAGGGGCTGCTCTGGCCACAACACTCCCCGGGGAGCCCCGCAGCCCCAGTTTGCTTTTTACCTTCAATCCATGGGTGCTGGCTCCCCGGGGCTGCTCCTTCCAGCAGGCGAGAAGCGTCTGGCAGGAGGCGATGCCCCGCGCGCCCCGGCGAGCTCGGTCCCGGGGCGGACACAGCCGGGCGTTACAGGGACCGTTTTGCAAGCATTTACCGGTGCACGATGGTTAATTAAAGCTACGACTGTCAAAATAAAAGATAAACAAGGTGAGCTGGTGACACACCTGGTGCTTTTCCCCCTCCCTGGGTGCCGCCCTGCTGCCGCCGTGCCCCGAGAGCCGCGATGGGAGCTCCGGAAGGGGCTGCGTGCCGAAACGTGGCCCCGGGCAGCACCGGGGCGGGACTGGAAAGACCTGTTGCTGCTCACACTGCCAGAGCCATGAGGGCACGGGGCCGGGAGGAGAGGTGTGGCGGAGGCCAGCGAAGCCGGCGTCACCGCCTCCCGCACCAGCACCGACACCCCGGCGCTTGGCAAAGGGTCGGAGCGACGTTAGCAGCCGGCGGCGGAGGCAGCTGGATGCATCCCACAGCCCGGAGCGTGAGCCCAAACCCACGCGACCCCCTGCGAGGCTGTGCCTGCGAAGGGAATACACCCATTTCATTCTGCCCTTGCGTACGGCTGGGGCTGCAGGTCCCCGACGCATGGCCAGGACCCCCAAGTGCTGGAGGAGTAACCCCCCATCCCAAATCCAGAGCCGATGGGATGCCCCGAGGCAGCCGCTCCCGTGCCCCGGTCCCCATCTCTCCCCATCTCCCACTGCTCCAACCGTGGCACGAAGCGCCTGCAAACCAGTTCAGCCAGAGCGGGGGAAAAAAAAAAAGAAAAAAGCAAAAAAAAAGGCAGCTTTATTTCTCCCTGACATTTAATAACCTTTATTGTCCTCCGAGCGGCGGTTCCCCATCCCAAGCGCCAGCAGCACGGCTGATCTTCCTCCAGGCTGGAAAAGCTTTAAAGCCGCCCCGTCTCCCCACCCTCCACCAACAGCGAGAAACGCTGAAAGGTTCAAAAGGCACAAAACAGAAGGAAACGCCACGGGAAGCGGCAGGCCTGGATGCCGGGGCCAGGCTGGCTCCTCCGGAGCTTGCTGCAAACCCTGCATCCCTGCCACTTCCCGCAGCTCCCGGCTTCGCCCCGCGGCATTTCCCGGGCTGCTCCGATTATTTTTCAGCCTTGCTGCGTGCACTGAGCTCGTACAAAAGGTGCCAGGGCCACGGCAGAGCATCCGACCCATTGGATGCGGTAGTTACTAGGCGAGGGGAGAGCCGCTGGTAACTCGCAGGAGGCAAAAGGAGAAATTAATGGTGCTGCAATTCCCACTGCCTCCGTCATTAGGAAAAGAAAACGCATTCGAGCATCCTCACTCGAATGCACAATGTAATTTGTTTCACGTTTAATATCATCCTCCTTCCCGGAGATGGGCTGAAGCTGGGAAGAGTCTCCGGTTTTATCGGCCGCGCTTCAGGGCAGATGCAAGGCAAAGGCGGGGATTCGCAGAGACTTGGATAAAGGGGAAAAAAAATCATCTAAACCTGCGCGGTGTTGATGCTGCAAGAGGCAATCAGCCACCAAACCGTTACAGACATTATCACCCGGAGCTGCTTGCTAATAAAACAGCTAATTAGCTCAACATTTAACTTAAGCCTTTTACGGAGGGTGTCAGTAAGGTTTTCTCCTGCCCACCAAACTCTGCACCACTAAAACCGTCCCGGCATTGCTGTGCTCCTGCACAAACCAGCGGCATCACCTCCCCTGAAAGCGCGAGTTTTGGGGCAGGAGAGGGACGGGAGGATCCCAGTTTTATCTGGGATTTAATCCTCTTCTCGAGCCCTGGGCTTTGCACAAGGAGATCGGGATTTTCCCCAGCCCGGCTCATGGCGTTTCCTCCTCGGGGCCTCTTGTTTGCGCAGGCGGCTGCAAACGTTTCCTCCTCCCGGCGCCACGCAAAGGCTGCGCTCGCCCCTCGACGTGGCTCCGGGGGGAGCAGCCCACGGGCATCGGCACCCACGACTCCTCAAACCCACAAACCGCCACTAATTACGGCATCAGATCTGCTCAGCTCGTCCCCCCCAAAAGCTGCAGAGCTCCCCTGCACCTTCTGCTTCTGGCTTTTAAGCCGAGAGCACGGCCGGGCCGTCAGCCGTGTCACGCTACGTAATTCAAGTCAGGTCTCCAGGCGCTGGCGGAATAGAGAAATAATAAAATACAGACCTGGTGGTCCCACGGCAGCAAAATCGCTGGGCTTTTTCTCCAGGGCTGGAACAAAGAAGAGATAAAACACGCTTGCTCCGGAGCACAGGCAAACAACAGCTTATCACCACGTTAGCAGCCTCAAGGCTATCACACGGCTTCAGAAAAAGTATTATTCCTCTCCGCTCGTGGTAAAGTTTCTATTTTTGGCCCCTCCGTCACACCGAGCCGCTGCCTTCACCCGCACTGGGCTGGGAAACCGGCCAGCCCCGCAGCCCCGAGGGAGCCCTGCACAGCCCGTTTCCTCTGCGGCTGCCAAACTCACCAGCAAATGGCCAAACTTTCGGTAAAACGGAGATAGTTGTTGTTAAAGCTGCAGATTCCTCGCAGTTCATCTCGGTTTGGGGTTTTTTTCCCTTGGAATGGCTTATTTCCTGGGGGATTTCCCCGGCAGAGACCCAAGGCATCAGCCCGCAGCGGGCACTGCCCGGCATCACCGCCGGCAGCCCAAATTTGCAGAGGGTGGCTGAAACGCATCTGCCCGCGGTGCCGAAGGGCATCTGCTGGGGCGATGCCGCGAGCCTGGGCTGGCAGCGGCAGGGAGGCCGCCCTTGGCGTGCTGCCGGGGAGGCTGTCCCGGGAGAGCGGGCACCAGTTTGGGGATGTTGAGATGCTGGGGAGGGTCCAGCCAGGGCTGCCAGAGGGTTCGGGGCTGGCATTGGCATCCCAGGGGATGCTCGCCCGGCTTGGGGGGGAGATACCCAAAGGGCTGATGCAAAAGGGCAGAGCCAGACTTTGTGCTGGACTTTGCAATGACACTTCGGGGGGGTTCAGGGTGGAAAACGGCGGATTCTCTGTCCTCGGGGGGATAGAAAAAGCCGCAGCTGATCTGACCCGGTGTTGGCGACAGCCCTGCATGGTGGCTGAGACCGCCAGGTCCTTCTGCCAACACATCTGTGATGCTCTCCTCCCCGCACCGCGCTCTCCTTGGCCAGAGAGAACAGATACATTCATTTTCTCTCTCCGCTGGTTCCACCTTCCAGCTCTCATCAGCTACCCTCGGTTGCAGAGCTGCCACCACGCCGCTGCAACGCCCAAATCCAAACACTAAACACACTGAAAAAGAACATTTTTGATAATTACATTCTGTAGAGCTGAGGGATCTGTAATTGAGGGTGAAATTACGTCCAGGGTGCATTTCAGTACTGAAAATAGCATGATAAATTAGCTCAGCTTTTTCCTGGTTGACTCAGCTAATCCTTCAGACGCCGACAGACAGATTTGATCGTATCGTCTCTCCTTGGGCTTCGTAAATACCAAGGCCAAGTCGTGGCAGCTGCAGAAGATATATCCAGAGCTGCTGCCTGCAATATATAATCTGCCCTTATTTCTGAATGCACCACGGCTCGGCAGCAGAGCCGAACAGAGGTCGCTCGCGCTCCCGTTTTGATTTATGAATATGGATTTTGTTGGTTAAGCCATTAGGAGCGGTGATGAAGCAATTCCGCGCACATCCTGAACTGCAGCTTGCCTCATTTGAAGCCTGCTCCGCAGAACATTCTCCGTGTCTTCCCCCTGCAACGCCGTTCATGCAGGGAAGATTATATTAAGGCTTTGTCTGTAATGCTGTAATTCCACCTTGCCGCCCTGAGCCCTCTCCCGTGCGAAACAACCCAGCCACAGGCAAGGATACGGCCGCAAAAGGGGATTGCAGAGGACTCGCACCCGTGCCCAGGGGGAGAAGCTGATATCCCACCCAAGAGGCTCAAAGAAAAGCGTTAAATCTGCCGAGACCCCAGCGGGGACCCCGCGCTGGCTGTTTGCGGCGCTGCCCCAACGCCTCCATCCACCCGGGGGGACTTGGGGTGCCCCCGGCTGGCGTAGCTGGGGTGGGGGTGACCCATCCCGCCCTGCTCCGTGGGCAGCGCTCCCCTGGGAGCAGCACTTACACCCCCGCCGCGGGGCAAAGCGCTCGAGAGGAGAGCTACCACCACGGCCACGGCTCGCTGAGCGGCCGAGCATCGCTCCCCGGCGAAGCCCAAACCGGTTAGATCCCTCTTCCAAGGTCGTATTCCCCATTCCCGGGTCAGCACGTCCCAGCCCCATTCCACAGGGCTTTGTACCGGCGCAGGGTAAGAAACAGGCTGTGCCCGGGAGGCCTCGCCGTGCAATTAGAGAAAACAAAGAGGGAGATGGGAATTGTACGTACAGCGTGGGAAGAGCCAGGGTACGGCCGCTGCCGCCTGGCTCCCAGCTGGCTGCCAGCCCTACGCCGTATTTTTCCCCATCGCTGCCATATCTGCTTGTTTTGGAGAGGAGAAGGCTCAGCCCCGGCTGGTGATTGCCTCCAGCTGCCCTCGTGTCAGGCACCGCGCGGGAGAGGGCCAATTTGGCACCTTCTCCCTAACGAACCAGCACGAGCCAAGATGTGGTCGTGGCTGAGGCAAACGCGTTATTGGCGCCGGAGCCTTTGGGAAGGGTCCCAGCGAGGGCAGGTTTCCCCTTTAAGGCAGCAAGCAAGATGCTCAGAAAGGAGCACGAATAATATCCAACATCTCTCCCTTCCAGAGTGGCAGAAAATTAAATTTCCACATTATTTATTCGAGCAACTCACAGAACTCCTAAATGGAGCGGATCAGTCACAGCCATCGAGTGCATCGCTCGCCAGCCGTCCCCTCCTCATTTGTTTTTAATTAGCGGCAACACGCGGGGGGCTGAGCCTGGCAGCGCTAGGACTGCTGATACGGTGACAGATAACGGAGCTCGCCTGCTCCAGCCGGGATGCCGGGACATCAGGCAGTTGGCTGCAAATCACCCCCTAATACGCTGGGAGCAAGGGTGGGATAAACGCACTGGAGCAGGTAACAAGGTCACTGCCAAAAGGACGCTTGCTCTGTGTCTCGGGTATTACGGTGACGAGGACCGAGGGACGTGGGGTCAAACGAGGCTCCGTGGGAAGAGCGGTGACTGCACGAAGCGGGGTGAGCTGCAAGACCTGCCCCAGCCCGTGACTAATTTGGGTTCCCGGAGGTGAGGTGAGGGATGAGAAGGTGAGAAAAAGCCGCAGGGAGAAGCCAGCACTGAGAAAAACACTGCAAAGACAGGCGAGCCGTGGAGACTGGAAGGGAGAGGGAGGGGAGTGAATTTAAATAGAAATTTAAACCAGTTGCATCCTCCCTGGCTCAGGGGCGGCACAAAACGTTCACAGCGGTGGGTTTGGGTTTGTCCCCCGGGTACCGGAGCGACAGACTGAGATAGCGGATGGGAACCGGTTCGTTTGGGACAGGGTGGGTGAGCAGGAAAGACACCCCAGCTTGCACGTCTCCCACCCCATCCCAGAGCAGCCCACGAGCCCCCATGGGAGACCCGGCCCCAGCAGGAATAAGCGTTGTCCCCGCAGCCTGGACCCTGCCTGCACCAGGGGGATGCCAGGGCCGCCGACAGCCCGGACTGACGGACAGCGAGACAGAGCACGGTGACGGAGCAGGAAGCAGGGAAGGAAGTGCGTCAGGTCGGCCTAGGAGCTGCTCACTGAATAATTCAGAGGGAGCTGGTGACGGCTGGCGGCCGCAGACTCCATCACCCTCCCTGCCCATCCCATCAGTGTTTTGCTTCACCTCGTGCTGTGCTCCCGGAGAGGTCAGCGCTTCGCTTCCCGGCTCAGCCCTTCCCGCTTGTTTCCGGTGGGAGAAAGCACCGTCCCCGCGTCTCCCCGGGCCAGGCATCCTCCAGGTGTGGCTGCTGGCAAACCCACGCGCCGGGGGCCCCGGGTCCCCCTGCCAGCACCCCCCATGCACCGTGGCAATGCCACAGGTAGGGTGCACAAGGCCGCCCGTCAGCAGGCCGCTGCAGAAACGGAGGGCAGCGGTAGAGCATCCTGGGGGTGCTGGCTCCCAGGGGTGCTGCCACCCAGTCCCCTGAGGTGCTCAGGTCCCGTGGGTGCTGCCACCCAGTCCCCTGAGGTGCTCAGGTCCCGTGGGTGCCTGGCTCCCGTGGGTGCTGCCACCCAGTCCCCTGAGGTGCTCAGTCTCCTGGGGTGCCCAGGTCCTGTGGGTGCCGCCACACAGTCCCCTGCAGTGCCCAGGTCCCGTGGGTGCCTGGCTTCCGTGGGTGCTGCCACCCAGTCCCCTGACGTGACCAGTCCCCTGGGGTGCCCAGGTCCTGTGGGTGCCCCTGAGGGTCCCTACCTGGGGGATGCCCCAGTGTCCCCGAGTCCTGTAGGTGCCGGGTCCTGAGAGCCTCAGGGTGCACGGTCCCACGAGTGTCCATGTCCGCGGGGTGGGGGGTGCCAGTCCCACGAGTGTCCGTGTCTGTGGGGTGGGGGATGCCAGTCCCATGAGTGTCCGTGTCCGCGGGGTGGTGGGGGCCGGTCCCACGAGTGTCCGTGCCCGGTCTCTGGGCGCCCCCTGGCGGACGCGACGAGTCATAGCCCCACCCGGCAGCGCCTGCCGCGGCCCCCGGGGGACCCTGGCCCCGGAGACGGTGCCTCCCACGGGGGAAAGGCTAAAAGGGACGATGTGACATTAAATCCTGGTCCCAAAGGCACAGCCACACGCGTCGGGGAGCCAGCGCCAGGGCCACCCCGCAGGCCTGGCACACGCCATAATCACCGCAAGAGCGCGGCGGCGGGGATGGCGGCCTGCACGCACAAGGCTGGCCGCTCCAAGGAACCACAGAGAGAGCTCAGGCGTCTTTAATTAGCCACGTAGAGCTCGCCACTAATTAACTTTTTGCACCGGGAAGAGGAGGAAGAAACAAAGCCCTGCCGGGAAGCGGGGTGAGCAAAGCACACACCAAATTGCTCATCCTCCTCCTCCCAGCCTATGCGCCGGGGAGAGATGCAAAGAGGAGAGGGCAGACCCAAGCTTGGACAACCAAACATTCCCCAATTTAGGTGCCTGCAAAGGCTTGGAAACCGGGAAACACCAGCCCTTGGACCAAGGAGTGAGGTGGGTAAGGTTCCTCCCTCTTCCCCTGGTCCCTGGACTCAACGTGGGGACTCCCAGCCCCTAACGCAACCCCTGGGAGCGATTGTGCATGTCTGTCCCCCTCCACCCCCTCCTGCACCAGGAGGGAAGGCAGATGATGCTCCCCTCTCACAGGAGGGAAAGAGCTCAGGGTAAAAGAGAGGGCTGATAAGCGGAGAACAGTGAAAAATTCCAACCCTCCCAAGCAGCACTGAATAAAAGCCTCTGTTCCAGCCCGTTCCCAAAGGAGCAGGGGGATCAGGACCAAGGCAGAGCACAAGATGGGTGTTTCACGCAGCTCAAGGGTGCTTGATGCTCTGGGTAAGCTCACACAACGCCTGGACCAAACTCGGTTTGGCTTGCCAGGCCGGTCAGTCAGCACGAGGCTCCAGACCTGCCCAGCAGCATACGTCTCCCAACAGCCAAAAAGAAAATAAGCGTTAGGCAGAAAGGCAGATGTATTGCATTGAGAGGGAATGGCAAAACCTGATGTTCCTTTCACACCCCATCCTTACCCCGGGGTAAGGTCTCCAGCTGCTGCCAGGAGTTGGGCTCACACAGGGAACCGGTTTTCAGGCACATACTGGTGGCATTGAGAAGGGAGACCCACCTTCCTTCCTGGCTGGAACCAACAGACCTCTGACTCCGCGTTAAGGCACCAAAGCTTTGTGGTTTTTAGAAACAAGCCAAGTAGGAAGAAGCAGCATCACCACAAACGGCAACGGTGGCTTCTTCGGCAGGAGACTAGGACCCGGCTGCAAACAGGGTCCCCAAGCCAGCATGGAACGTGCCTGTTCGCAGCAACCGTCTTCCCAAAGAGGGAAAAATTCACCCTTGCACGGCCTCGGTTTCTGAGCTAACAACTGTGGGGACAAGGCTCTGCCTGTTCCACAGTTAACAGCCCGTAACTGGCTGTGACACTCGGGATTTTACCCGTAGCAGATGGAAAAAGCAGTTCATCCATCACCAAGCCGGGAGGAGGAACATCTCTGCCAGGTCACAGATAGCTCCTTGGCCAGGCGCTGCGGCAAAGGAGGCAAGCGAGGCTTAGCCCTGCGCTGCCCTGCTCCTCTCCAGGAGGTGTTAAGCTGCCCAGCACCGAACCTTCACATCTCTGAGCTTCTTTGGAAGGAGAGGAAGGGTTGCAAGCCAGCATTTGGGAGGTGCGTGCGGTTGGTATTCAGAAATGCTGCCACTTGAGAAACTACATTTGTGCTCCTCGGAGGCCAAACATATGGTAGGAGTTATTGCATGTTTATTAGACATGTTTTACTATTTTCCCTTGCTAAGGCTTGAACGACAGTAGATCATATATAGAAGACTTCATGTAAAGGAGTGGGGTCAGATGTGCCTTTAGCACCAGAAAATTAACACGTTGGATTAGGGGAAGGCATTGGTGGTAAAAAAAAAAAAAGGGGGGAAATGGAAAAGGTCACACGTTCACAGAGGATTGCACTCGAGGAGCCATAACAGCGCACTCTGGCCTCGATTAACTACTGGCATTAAGGCAGAGCCATTTCCAGATTAAAAGTTCATGCGTGAACTTTGGTAGTTTAGTGCTCCATGGCCAAGGTTTGTTCTCAAAAATAATAATCTGCCAAGAAACTTACTGGCAGAATTGGGCTGCGTAACTGGAAGCACAACATCCACTCCAGCAAAGGCAGGACTCAGACCATCCACACCAAACTGGGGACTCCGCCGTACGTCCTGGCACACGAACAGACACAAGACCTGCTGCACGAGGACAAACGACTCCTCGGTGGCAGCTGAGCTCACGCCACAGATTCTCCCATTTCAACATAATCACTCTTTTGGAAAAGCAATGAAAGCAGTTCAGATCTGAGGCGGCTGTGAATTTGAAGGGAGGAACGCATGAAAAAAGGCATAAAAAAAAATACAGACAACTCTTAGCCTGATTCTCTGAAGAAGGGGGCTTACACCATCATGCTACCTCCCCCTCCTCATGTTAGTTTTGTGCCAGCTGATCTCTTTCAGACTAAGTGGAAGGAAGAATTAAAAAAAACAAACAAACAAACAAACAAAAAAATCAGGATTACCACATGCTTCCTTTCAGGAAGAGAAAGCTGTGGCTGGGAGGGCAGAAAGACATCGTCAGGGCTCAGGTCGTTAGTTCTGCCCACCCCAGCATCTGCTGCAGGACGGAGCCGGGCACCACGGGCACCCCGGGGTGGGAGCTGTGCGTGGCAGATGCAGGGGGAAGAACAGAAAACGGAGACTAGGGAAGAGTTGGGATCTTGCAGCACGATGTGTGGGGGTGTGTACCTTGCATCTTCAGGAAATCAGTTTAACTGCTCAAGTTAACTGCTCAAGTACCCAAACAAGGGAAAATTAATTCTTGTCACGCCGTGGAAAACAGGCTGCTGCACGTCAGAAGGGTGGAACTCACCTGCTGCTTTCCTTTGGAACAAAAAAAACAAAAAAAAGAAGCAAACAGAAGTCAGTTCACAAAACTTTCCTTTTTATTATTTGAAACTGGAAAAGGCTCCTTGGGTAACAATGATCAGGTGTAAAAGTAACACACACATCTTGCTCAGCTTTCTGATACCTGGGATGAACTAGGCTAAGTGTTGCAAAGTCACATCTGGCTTTTATACAGCCTGTTCCTCTCAAACCCACAAACCAAAGGACAGGCAAAACCCCATCCCTCAGACAGGGGAGCAGACTGCACAGGCGAGTTGTTTAAACTACAGTTATCATGTTCCACATGGATGTCTGTGGCATGAAACAGAGGCGTTTGATGTCAAATGGCATTTTAGAAATAAAAGCTCACCTTTTTCCTCTGCGCTGCCCTCTGTATGAAGCAGGGATCTGGTATTTCACCTTCATTTTTACTAGGTACCACAGGGTACTTTTATAGAGACTTATTTACACTCAAAGCCTACAGGAGATGCCCAGATCAATCCATTGGTGTCATGTTAAAGTGGTGAGTGCAAAATGCACACAGAAACAGGGTACACCTGCTATGGGGATGGAGGAGTATTAATCATACAATAGAATCATAGAATGCTTTGGGTTGGAAGGGACCTTTAGAGGTCATCTACTCCAACCCCCCTGCAGCGAGCAGGGACATCTTTAACTAGTTCAGGTGAAATCAACTGAAAAAGTGCAGATTGCTTTAATTAAGCTAATGAACACAGTCCATCCGAGTGCTCTTTTCCTCAAAAAGTAAAAAGACTGCAATCCAAACAAAAACCAGAATCATACATTTTAATTTAGCACACCAAAAAAAAAAAAAGTCAGTGGCACTCACAGTTTGGTAACTTATCTTCCACTCCACCGCCTGATCACACATCTCAAATATTTCACTGTCCAACTGGTAAGTTATGCTGTCCGTCTGGCCTGCAGCACAAAGGCCAGCACGCAATCCTTTGGCAGCTGAACGCAACAGAAGATTATTGGCCACGTGAGCAACCAGCTACAAGACCGAGTTAATATATTATCATTTCCTAAACTAGCAAGTTGAGATTATACAACCCATTGCCACACAACACCCAACACTCCCGTTAAGTTCCACTAGTTTTAAATTAATAAAAAGCAATAAAAAGTCATTCTTGTTTAAAAGTAAACATTGAGCCAGCTGCATTTTGTTTTTTTCCTGGTAGCTTACACCTCCAAGCAAGCTTACACATGAATTTGCTTTCTCCCCAGTACAAGTTTCCTAACTAACTGCCATCTGACCTCTGCTGTCCCATTCCAGAATAGCCGTGGCAGTACTGCACCGCTCACTCCAGAGGGAAGCTGGCAGCCAAAGTTAAAAGTAATTCTGTCCCTTTTCCTCCTCCTCAGTTAAAAAAAAAAGCCTGACAAGTCCATGTGGACTGCAGTGAGTCTCCTACAACCACAACGCCTGATCACAGCACATTTATAGCTATGAAATCAGGCCCAAGGCAAACAAACTGTCTGGATGAGGATCTCTGACGCTTCTGTTTTCCAGCTGGCCAAACCCATGTGTTTTGACAACACAGAAAGCATGATCCAGGAGCACAACACAGCCTGAGCACGTAAGCCAGTCACTTGCTCATTGCTCCTGAGCTAGATTTAAGCCCTAGGTCTTGCTGTGGCTGTTGGGGTAATGCTGCTCTGCAACCTAATTGCAAGCGCTTTGTTTATTCCAAAAGACTTCTGCCAAGAGAGTAATCCTACCCCTGACAAGTTGTTTTCCATCTTCCCCAGTACTTTCCACCCATCTGGGATCAAGAAATAAAGCCAATTGTCCCCAAGATTTTCTAGAGAGCAAACAGGATGAGGACACGTCAGCATCAGAAATTTATCACCATCTGCAAGGCACTACCACACATTATCCCTGTCA
Source organism: Balaeniceps rex (assembly GCA_013401315.1). Classification (NCBI taxonomy): domain Eukaryota; kingdom Metazoa; phylum Chordata; class Aves; order Pelecaniformes; family Balaenicipitidae; genus Balaeniceps; species Balaeniceps rex. The sequence goes on from VYZW01038302.1 coordinate 68,864, forward strand.
ACAGCTCACAGAAATATCCCAACAAGCTGGACAACTAGGGTTCAGGGAACAAGCAGGGTACACACCGAGACGTACTGCACGGGGGGGGGTGGTACAGCCCCTACCAAATGTGAACAAGTACAGCAAAATACTGCACTGTTAGCACTGCTTCCCACAGGTACCGCCAGGGAAAGCGGGACCGGGGCTGCGGTCGCATCCTCCTCGGCCACAGGTGGTGCTCAGATCCAAACTGCCTGCCACTAAGTCTGACTGCGCTCCTCTTGTTCGTTCCCCTCTCCCAAAGCTTTCAGAGCTGCAAGTTATAACCCCTCATCGTGTTATTCTGCTTTTCTCTGCAAGCACTGATGTACACACAAAGGAACCAGCAAAGGCACAGGAGCACCCAGAGCATTTATGCCAGTCTCTCCAAATTCACCGTCTTGACAGCTTTCCTCACCCAAAGCCAAATCAGAGGGAATTTTCTTCTGAAATGCCACAAAAGCCTGCCAGGCTTTGAAGAGCAGAAGGTGAGAAAAGAAGGCAGAGGAGGAGTATTGATACAAAATTTGCTATTTTCATTGCCTTTGCTCTAGACAGAATAAAGCCACGGTGTATCAGCAGTTTTGCCTTTAATCGGGGCTAGCACATTCTGACATTTTGAGGCCAATCAGGTACACTATAAATAAAAAGATGCTACTACAAGGGCAAAGCTGAGCTGTGAAAAGTTCCTGCAGGGCATCAAGCCTCTGCAAAGCCCTTCTCTCCAGCCAGCCAAGCAGGTCTCGCCTTCAGAAGGGAAACCCTTAACACTGCCACGGAAAAGTTTCGGAAGGGACAAGCTACAAGCAGAACCACCGTCTTAGCCTGGAGAACAGCGGGTGCACAACCTGTGCCAATAGCCAACCAACAGGTCCTCGCCCAAGTGACAAAGCAGACCTGTATTCAGCACCGAGCAAAACACTCCTGCCATCTGCTATCCATGGGTTTGCACTCCCCAGCAGACTCCTGATATCGAGGGGAATTTAAGCTGCAGGTAACAACTACTAAAAGCATTTTACAACACAGCAGTGGAACATACCGACATCGCCTTTACGCACTCAGCCAACACAGCAGGTTACGGGGAGGAGACCGGCTACAGAGTCAGCATCTGTGCTTATGAGACAGTGACTCGGGTCTCAGGCCAAGTGCTTCTAGTGCATTTAATACAGTCTGGATTTCCAATCTTACTTAAAAACAAAAAGCAAAAACTACTAAGTCAGTTATGTAAAACTTCAGGATTTTTATTTTTTCAGGTGAGTGGGGACATTGAAAGAAGGAGGAATCCACAGTCAGAACTATGGATCCATTCGCAGCTGCAGCAGAGCTGGTTTTAAGGACAAGTGCTTGAAACGGTTGCCCAAGGGGACCTCTCTCACCCCTTTAGGCTGTTAGGGAGAATACAAAGCACCCACATACCAGCTGCACCAGCCTAACAGCAAGCTCCAAGATAAAGTGGCCATCCAGATGCCAGACTCCTAACGTCTTTAGGTATCCCAGAAATCTGCATCATCAAGCTGGAAACGTTTGCCCGCAAGATTAAGCACATGTTCTCCTTCTGCACACAGCTCGGCGGCTGCAGCAAAAGGCTGAGATGCCCAATTTTAGCTTCAGCTCACCTCTGCGCCCACACACCAGGGCTCAGAGGACTGCCACCCTTCCCCTCTGCTGGCCCTGCGTGATGGGGTGAGATCAAAGTCAACTCTTCCCTCTGCTGATGCCGACAGGAACACCTCTAACAGGCTGCTCAGAAACAACCTACTTTTTATAGCTTATTCACTAGAACGGTAATAGCACTTCAGATCCTCACCTCTAACACCGCGGCAGGTTTTCCACTACTGACAAAGCAGTAGGAAACAAAGAAAAAAGTGCCCCAAATCACCTTCAAATTCCCAGAGGTTTGTAAAACTATATCCAAAGAGGCAGGAATTAATCCTGTGAGTGACGTGACCTTCTGCTCAAAGTCTCTGCTGGAGACTCGGTTCTCACGCAGCTTGAGGGAACGCTCAAGAGCCAGAAATGGCAAAAAGCCCTTGTGAGAGTGAGAATAAAAGCCGCTTGCAGTCAGTGAAACCAGGCGGTGACTGAAGCTTCTCCACAGAAGGGGCCTGAATCCTCCCAGCACAACACATGTACAGACACATTTACAAACCAAAACCTGAAGAAGATGTAAAGGCAGAGTTTTGTTAAGATGCTGACCCGGCTGGTAGCAGGAAGAGAAGAAACCTAGAGTTTATAATCACAGCCAGAGAGCAACTGCAACAAAGGATGTATTTTGCCGGTAACCGAGAGCTTCCTTACACATGACTCTCTTCTCTCCACACGAAGGTCCCTACCACCTCTTCCTGCACAGGATTAATAACATGCGCTGATGTAAATACTGATGGCTTATAGCACAACTCACAGTCTGTAGATAAGCACTGGCCAGGATTTTTCTGCACAGAACAGTCTATGGGGAATCTGCTTCCTCGCCTGCAGCCCACACTTCCCAGTGGAGCTCAGATCTGCCAGAACACAGGTATCAAGGAAAGAAATTAAACCCAGGAACTTTGTGTGGAAGCAGCAATCATCTGGGATGAAACAAGTGCGACTAGAAAGAGAAGGGTCCTGTGAGTGCAGCAGCAGCACCCACCTGTCAGCACCAACCGTAAAAGGTGCTGGAACAAGCCACAGCAATATTAGGAGAATCCCTCATCGTTCCTTCAGACTGTGTAGGGCAACCTGATACAAGAATGACAAATAACTGGGGTCACATCAGTACCAGCAACACATGGCACCTTCTGCTGCCCATCACAGACAGGAGTCAGTACGCTGCATTTGGGTTCATTTCACAGTTTTCTTTTTTTCTCCTCCCTTTACTTTTTCAGGCCCAGTTTAAAAGATCTGAGGCGAACCTTTTAGGTACAAAACCAGTTCTGAATGCACCAGCTTCTGCAGTTTACACTCATTTCCAGTTCCATACCCAGCTCCTGTAAGAAAGAAGAATCATCTCCTCTATGCTCAGGGAGACACCTGGACCTGGAGCCACATCCACTAAGCTCCAGAAGCCAGGGCAACACTACACACACGGTCATTTACAGTGGGAATCCTCCCCTTGCTGCCGAGCTGAGGGAATTTCTCAAAAGGAAACCACCCACTCCAATTACTAAGCCAAGGATTGCAGGTATTACACCAGCCTCTCTTGACAATGCTGCACCCAGGGAAAGGTTTCTGGAGAGGAGGACGTGCTTTGTCACTGCTGACGCAATTTATCATTAAGCAGCCAGCCAGTCTGTAGCGGGGGACCACACAGGTTTTCAGGAGGGCAAAGCAAGTCTCCCAGGAGGACAGATCAGCCTAGAGCGCAGCAAAGGCTTAACTGAGTCCCTTCCCTGAAGAAGAGCTCTTTCCACGGGAGACCGCTAACGGTCAGAGCAGAGGCCTTGTGTCCATCCAGTCAATTAAATATTCTGCTGATCCAGCTCTGACCTCGAGTTATTTTTGTTCCAATACATTCTTTTTGCAATAAGAAAGGTCTATTTCCTCCTCTGCAGGATCCCTTCAGCTATACAAAGCTATGTTACAGACCGGGTAACAAGGACTGCTAGGGAGCAGTGTGGGGTGGCAGGGAGGAAAGGGCAGTCATGGATATTTTAACCAGGATGTGTACATTTGGGGTAAAAAGGCTTTAATAAAAGTGCATGCTTTTTCAGAGGTACCGAGAGCAAGGAATCCCCATCCCAGCCCTGGCTGGGGAGTGCAGCAGCCTTTGCAACCCCTAGCCCTGTCCATCACCAACCACCCGTCAAGTAGCCAGCGACTGAATGTTCTTCAGCATTTCATCAAAAGCCTCACGGGAAGGCGCTTCGGCGTTCTGGAAGGAGACCTTGATCCGGCTGTAGAGGCTGAAGGACTTCAGCTCCAGCCAGATGAATCCAAAGCGATCATCGTCAAAGAGAACAAAAACACCCGGTGTTCGCTCAGGGCTGGTGAAGCCGTGGCCAGCAATAAGCCCCGTCCCATAAAAACTGCAAGGAGAGAACAGCAAAAAAAAGATGGGAGAACAACCATAACTACCCAACATTTAATATAAAAAATAAACAAACACAAAACTATGATCAAGCCATTGTCAAACACACTGCCAGGTGCTACAGAACAGGGAGTTTCACCCTCAGACAGTTCTTAGCACAAAGCACAAAACACTGTTGATACTATTTTAAGAAAAGAAACTCTCTATTGCTATTTGGAGGTTGCTGCTTTTGGCTATTCTAATTAGCACCTGCACACCAAGGCTGAATTTTTCTGTAGTTCAGCCCAGTAATCCATCTGAGATTTACTTCTGCAACTCAAGGATCAACCCAGGCCCAGACAACCCTCACAGAAAAGGAAAGGCACGTTGAGAGGGTGACCAGAGAGGCAAACCTTGTGACAAAACCCAGGGGAAGGGAGAGAAAGAAAAAGCTAAAAAAAGAAAAACACCTAACTGGAGCTGGGGAGGAGTAAAGGTCAGCCTAACCTCCAAGCAAGCAGCAGGTGGAGCAGGGTTTTATTCAAACGCAACTCGGTTGTGACAGCAGGGGCCTTCTGGGATTAACCAGCTATTGGTAGGTTTTTCCATGAGCACAGATGTTTGGCTGAAGGTCACCTGCCTAAGCTTCAGCTTTTGGGCTCTTTTTCCACACTTCATTTAGTATGCCGCTTCACAGACTCCAGGTCCCATTCAACAAGGCTCCCTGCATACTTGCACCTACTGCTTAGGGTGCTCAGCACCTTCCAGAGCTGGCCCCAAGGCACCCCAGGCCAGGGAGGGGTGGGAGAGAGCACCGTATTCCCACAGCCAAGGAACACAAATGACACATGGAAACGGGAAGCGGCTTGAACAGATCTCCAAATACACTAGCTGGGAAGCTCTGGGAAACAAAACACAGAAAAAAGCCAGGGGGTGGATTACGGGAGAGGCGCTAGCTTTAGAATTAACAGGATAAAATCTAGCAAGGAAGCAGGATGGCAGATGACAGTGTGGTAAGAAAGAGAGGGAGCAAACAAGAGCATGGGAGACAGAGCAGTAGCGGCAGAAAATCTGAGCACAAGCAGCTGGGAGATCTGCATGCAGGTAAAGGGCAAGCAAATACAAAACACGCCTCAGATTCCCCCCATTCCATTTCAAAAAGTGACTGGCACGACTAGGCTATCAAACTACTAGTCCCCGTTACCAAATTCGGCAGGTCCGGGGATAGTCTTCATTCCTCGATATGACTCCCATGGGCAGCACGAAGGGCTGGGAAGCTGGTGCCTTGTCCTGGGTCATCCCCTCCGCCCCAGCTGCAGTCTCTTCCCCCTCGGCACCTTCTCCCAGGGGCTTCGCAGCAGGCTGGGAGGCAGCCTGCTGGGAGCGGTCCTCTTCCTCCTGCCGGTGTTCCTGCTCCTGCTCCTCCCGACGTACCTGCTCCTGGACCTCCAGGACGATGCGAGAGAGCTCACTGAAATCGCGAAGGTTCTCGATGTCCGGTAGCTGCAGAGGATGCGCCAGGTCGATCTCCACAGTCTGCTGCCCAGCTGGGATGTTGGGATCTCCCTAGAGACAGAAAGCAACAGCATGGCTGCAGAGGCAGGGTGCTGCAAAGTTCAGACCTGTATCCTCCCCACGTCTGTCATCTGCCTTCTACATAGTTCACCCTATTCTACAATCACCAAGTAGAAAACTTGAAAAACTAGGAAACAAAAAAAAAAAACCCTCAGACTTTGTTCTCTGTGCTGTCTATGTCACCTCTGCTTTCCCCCTCCCAGAAACAGAATTTTAAAATCAAAGGCTGTACTTGCAAGGGTGAAAGTCAAAGCTGTAACTGCATTTTGTCAGAATCCCCCCGTGCAGAGAGGAAGGAGCTCACTAGCCTGGCTTCAGTGAAGAGCTGCCAACATTTGGTACCTGCTCCTCAGATACATGCGAGTGATCTCTAGTGACCTGCTCCTAGCTGCTCACAGAAAGTAGCTGGAAGGGAGAGAAAAGGAAGGGGGAGCCAGGTGGCATCACGAGAAACTTTGCAGAGCAGGTTCTAGCTACTCTGCATGTGTTACGATTCACCCAATGCCACCAATCCCCATGGGTTTGGGGTGGCAACAACTGACTACCTCCCAAACAGAGATCCATGGCAAGAAGAAGAGAATACTTTAACAAGCATCTGAGAGAAAGGAAAATGCACTCACGGTGATTTTAGTCCCCTTAGCTTTCTTTCTGTGAAAGCTCAACATGACAATCTCCAGCCCATGGCTCCCATACGTTCCCTTGAAGAGACCCGGCTTTATAAGGTCGTCAGGGCTGCTAGGAGGGAGGTAGATGCGTCGGTATGTCAAGCAGTTGCTGTGCAAAAAACCAGAAAGTTAAAGAGGTTAAGAGAGAATCCCTCGACACAAAGAATGTGTTTGCAGTCCGCTCCTCCAGGCAACTTTGGGATGTCATCAAGAGAGAGGCAGGATCTGCGTTTTCAACAATACCAACAAGCTTAACGTTTCGCTTTAGACCTGTGCAAGCATTCCCTCCCTTCACTTCTCTCTACCAGTCCTTGTTAACACACCAGGAGGCTCCTGCAGCAAGGTCACAGTAAACCTCTCACTCCCTGGGATTTCCAGAGAACCTAAGAGTGAAGCCTATTTAAACATCTGCTACAGCAAGGTGGCTGCTATTAGAAGTTTGGAGTGACGGTTACAAAAACCCCCAAGTTCCCAGGGACTGTCTGATTTCTGCCTAGTGCACTACAAAGCATATTGCTTACTAATATGGACAACAAGCAGATAGCTCCTTGGGATCACGGGTGTTTGCTCTGCCTTCAAATTAAACACAGTTAAATGACTCAAAACCATCTTACTGTGCATAGTTATTGTAAAGAATTTGGAACCTTATTATTACTGCTGTCATTACATCTCATCTCTCTGTACAACTGGAAAGCACTGTGCTTCGCCGTATCTTTGCACAGAGCCTGCAGAGACAGAACGTTCCTCTGGCTGTTAAAGCCCATTGCAAGCACCCCATCTTTGGAACAAATGATCCAATGTGCTCCTCAAGTTGCAGCAGCCTCAATACCTAGAAAGAGCTGGTGCCCTTACTCATATTGGCTGGTGTAGATGAACTTCATCAAGATGAGCTCTTGCATGTGTTCATGGAAGATGTCTTCCAGAGTCCGACCCCATTCTTCCCTTAGCCATGTCCGGAATTCCTGCAGCACAAGGAGACAAGAAAAGGGGAAAGATAAAGGCATTTCATTTGCGACAGTGAGGTACCCCAACATAACTTCGCCTCATCAGCACAATTCACTGGCAGAGCCACAGAGAGGGCATATGCTCTGCCAAAGACAGAGGATCATGGCTGGATTTGGGAACAAGCACGTGTTGCTGCAGAGCTGGCTTGGAAATATGCTTAACAAGTAGTGATAACGGGTAACTGCCCTATATTTGCCAAACTCCACACAATAAACAAGCTTCCCTTAAAATAAATCACAGGTAGAACCAATATGCCTCCTCAGAATAAAAGCATAAGCATCACCTGTTACTGCAAAGTAGCTGATCTACTACTTTTTTACGTCCTGACTTACCTTGCAGTAACTCATTTGTGTGCCCATAAGCTGACTCCTGTGCTCTATTCTGGCATGTTAAACATAAAAGGGGAAGCTTTTGAAAGGCACTGAAGATTTAGGAGGTTAGATCCTGCTGACTTAGTACTGATGCATCTAAATCCAAAGGGTGCTTTGGAAACATCTGAAGTACCTCTACACCAGCTCTGACACGTTAATACCCTACCATGAGTTAGCATGACAACAGCTTACACTAAGATTGCAGCCTACCAAGTGATATTCCAAACCTGCTTGCTTTATCTTCTAAAGCCAGATCCTCCAATTATCATAATGCCACGCACACTTAACACAGTGCTTTGCAAGTATTAAAGCATTTCTCATCTGCTACAGAACCAGAAAACACTTAACTAAACCTTTCACCCAGCTGTTTCCCATTAGTAGAGAGACATTTTAAAGCATTTGTTAGAAGCAACTGTAAGTATCAGATTTGTCACATTTAACCAGCTGGCAGCAAACACCACTACCTGGAACAGGTATTAGCTGAAGGTTTTCATCCTGACACTTATACCTCCACTTCAAAACACGTAGTTTGCGTTGGGAATCTGCCTTGCTGGGTACAGCTGACGCAGACACAGGATAAACAACCAAATGAAGCTTTTAATCCCTCAACCAAGACGACAAGCAGTAGAAAGGTGCCCCACTGACACGCAGGTATTCAAATGCAGCTGGTACTGGGTCTGAAAGATCTTAATTATACAGACAGCAATACCACAGAGATCAGTGTCTGGCGAGTGCTGCATGCACGGAGTACAATGCATACTGCTGTCTTTCTTTGGACAGGCCTGCTATCAAACGGGAATGGTGTCACAGCACAGGAAGAAAAAGGGTGCTGGGGCTCAAAGAGCACCTTGCCACACAGAACTGCCTAAACCAGCTTTTTGCTCAACAGGATGGACATAGCAGCCTGCTCCAACACTCTGCTACGCACTGAGGTAAGGCACTGGGTCTCCACCCAGACATTCTCTAGGTGTAACACTGAATTGATCCTATATACTGGATCCTTAAACCACACCTTGGCAAGTACAGAAGAGGTTCCCCAAGATCCTGCAATTGTTCAAATGTGGCCACTTTAAGTTCTGATTCAAGTCACAGATCAATTCTACTCACTTAAAAAAGATCGTAATAAATCAGCCAGAAGCTACCAGCCTGGGTTTTCATGTATGTTCAGATATACAGAAATTAGAAGGCAGAAGACCACCTCCCAGACCCCAACATTAGCCAAGAGCTCAGGTAAGACAGCAATGCTTTATCTTCAGAAAGGGGACATACAAGCAGCCTTCACGCAGACTCTTGGCAAAGCACTCTTACCTCTTGTCTTCCACCTGACATACGATGGTGATCTGTCTGGTTGCATTTCGTGGAGAACTCATCCTTCTTTACAATCTGTAGTTACCACGGAGGAGAATTTAACAGGTTACAGAGCTGATTAGAGATGCCTAGGATGATATAACTATGACTAATTAGATTAAATGCTTTACACAACAAGCGTTACTGAATTTGCTACAACAGAGAAATCACTAAGTGATACCAAGTGCATCAGCTACAGATTAGAGAAATAAAAGCAATAAAACTGCACTGCATTCTAATGAAAGATACTTGTTTTAAGTTGCTTCTCTATTTGAGCTTCCTTCTTCAAAGGAAACAACCTCTCAGGAAGCTTTTCAACGCATCCAATATACTGAACAGATGCTACATCACCTTCTCAAGGTCTCAGAGAGTGCTGTAGAACAGCACAGGTCTGTGTGTCTGCTTGGACACATTCACCAGCTGCACAAGGCCACTCTCCCTATCATTTCCCTCAGCCTGTACACATACTGGTGCTCCCACCCTCCCACCCTGTTCCGGCCCAACAGAAGACAGTATAACAGCCTTGCTGTACTATTGCCAGTGAACAAATTCAGAGCGGGGAACAGCCCACACAACTTGTCAGACGCATAATGAGCGTAAAGCTGGCATCCACACACACAAGGTGGTGAAAGCCACATCACTTAAATAAAATTCTCATACACTTTTTTGCTGAATCCATTTCCAAAGCCAATGTGCACGCACGCGCACACACACTGCAGCTAGGACAGATGTTGAAAGTGCTAGAGGAGCTCACCTGGATATGGCCGTTATGAGGTCCCTTATGACCATACATACACTCAACCGTTGCACATTTCCTCTCCATGAGATGAATCCTGAAGAGAGGTTTGAATCTCATGGGATCATCAACGTGAGGGTCATGAGGTGGCAAGTACATCCACCCGATGATGAACAAACCATCTACCTGCAGAGGGATGGGAGACAAAGCACACAAGATCAGCCTTGCATGCTTTCTGTTGAGTTTGCAGCAAACAACTCCAGGGCTTACTCTGCAACAGGGCAGGAGCTGTAGAACAGCTTGCTGCATTTCCAAACTGCTTTCCAGCAATTAAACCAGACCATATGCACTCACAGCACACCCTTGGTGAAGAGGGAGAGGATTTCTTTACAAGGCTTTCTGCACCACTGGAAAATGATCAGGCCTTTATTACTGCAAACGACTTTGTGACGGATGCTTGGTGCGCAGGATCCAGAGGGAGAGACTGCACTGAAGAGACCACACAGCTAGTCAAACTCTAATTGGTTTGAGAGCTCATGCTGGCAGATACTCGAACAGACGAATTCTGCTTCTCATGATTATCCATGCCTTTTGGACAAGAAATTATTTGGCTCTATTACTCACAGACAGCACAGGAAGCAACAATCTCCTCTGCTGAGAGGTACAAGTGCCAGCCCTCTTCCTGCACGCCTAACAGAATCCTTCCCCCTCAAGCCCTGCAGTTCCAGAGAAAGGATATTTTCTAAACAGAGAGATCAGAGACAAAAGCAGAGCAGCGCCACAGAGGCACACTTGACTTTATAAGGTCACAACATCATGTAAGTATTGGTGCACTTGGATGCACTCTTATACCAGTTCATGGAACAGAATCTTGCAAAACCCAAAGGCCTCATGATTTGTTACGCTTCAACACGTCAGCTATTGAACCTTTGTGCAAAGAACAAGGGCTTCAGGCAAACTTCTGGCCCAGCTCTCACCAATACAGAGTCAAGCGTTGTTCATTAACTGCTCTCCCCAACAGCATAAGAGCTGCCAGACTTCATGGGTCTTGCACCAATCATGCACCAGTGTCCCTACACCTGATGCATTCGTCTTAGACACAGCTAGTGAAAAGTATTGCAAACAACAGGAAGGAGAGGAGCTTGAACTCCAGTGTAAAACCCTTTGCAAAACGTTCAGCTGCAGGCCAAGATAAAGCAGTAAGCGATGGGCCAGTGCTGAAACCTCTGCTGTACTCAATGCACAAGGAATGGACTCCTGTGCCAGCCACTGGAATAGCAGCATTAAAGTCTAAATCAAGCCTTCCCCTGAAACATTGCTCACGCTTTCCGTGTGCTTCTGTGGCTGTTTGGAGTACAGCTGAAAAACAAAAGGACTGTCCGGAGAAAGGTGGTGATGATGAAAAGATCCAAGAAGCAACCTCTGCGTCCCAATCATTTGCTTGAGGGTTGACTGTTCGGACTTCTCAATAGCACGGAGATGGCAACCAGGTCTAGAAAGCGGTATACAGAAGACTCATCAGTCCTCGACACCACAGCCCCCAAAATGAGGTACTCACTCACCACCACGTTCAGCAGTCCCCCATAGGGCCCGATGTCCGGCTGCCATAATCCCAGGATGTGTCTGTATCGGTGCAGCACTAGGGAACAGCAACACACTGAAGTCAGCACATCAAGCTAAGGAATTGGGGTTTTGGGGAAAGAAAATAAAAGGAAGACTGCTACCAGACTGCAAACAACACTGACCAATACCACCCACAACTGCCTTCACTAAGGAAAACTGGTTACACCCAACCAGAGCCAGGCAGTTCTGAACTGAGGCCTCCCACAAGTTCACACAGATTCACGTTTTTTTCTCTGTAGCCCTGCTCCTGGCCTCGTGCAGGGGCAGGAGTCAGTTTCCAGGACTTTACACAACCAGATACCGCACCAGGAATTCTCAGAAAACTTTTGCAACATGGCCCCGTTAATGCAAATCACATGATATACCCAGAGCTAAAAACAAATAAAGTATCTGCCATCTCCAGTTACCAAAAGTGTACTTGATGCCTCAGCCTGCAAAGCAACAGAAAATAAGGAAGGGCACAAAAGCAGTAAGGAACAGGGAAATTTGAATATTTTGAAAGAATTTCCCCACCTTGTATAGACAAACTTGTCCCCAGAGTTAAGCATCCTTAAAATCAGCCACTGAGAGCGCATGGGCAAAGCGTACAGACCATGCCAGCTCAGGAGATCTGGTGATGTTACCAGGTCAGCAACGGCCTTAAAAATTCTAAGTTAGCGGCTACATTTCAGCAGTGCCCGAAAGCTGCTTCCAAGTCCCTCTCAAAGCCTACTGCAGCAGGTGAGGCTTCGCCATTTCTCATCTCAGAGCTGGATGCACTTTCAACCCCATGAAAACGGAAGGACAAGGAGGAACATTTTCAGCAAGCAGGAGAAAATGCCTATTACAGAATGATCTTAACAAATCTTCTCTCTCGAGGAAAGCTTCGAGATACTACTTGCCTCCGGTCCTTACATGTTCAGCCATGAACTCTGTCCACGCAATTTCCTGACATGACCAGTTACCTTCACGTGAAGACATTACACACAATCTGGCATTTTGGGTGGGAAGAACAGGATGGAGATTATTTCTAAGATGGCAAGAAGATACTACACTTGCCTTACAGTAACGTTCATGGCCAACACAGAAGGCCACACGACTGGCTTCAATAATGGTTTTTGCTTTGCATCAGCTTATAGGAAGAATTGTGTTTCAGTGCAGCTGTTAAAACAGCTTTGTTTCATTAACTACTTAAGATAGCAAGAACTGTAAGAGCGTTTTTATTACACCAAAGCAGAGACTTCCACAGAGGTTTAGGATAGTGGGGAGGGTTGTCCAGAGCTGCTGCCAACTGGCCTGGAGGAGCCTTTTTCCTGCACAGTAAACAATTTAAGATTGATGGCCTGGTTTCACCCAGTGAACCGAGTGCAGCACAAACAGCACTAAGGCAAGCAAGCAAACCACATTCTCAGTCTTCTCATCTCAGTGCAGTAATTACATATTAATAAATGGTATGTGCATAAGCCACTCCACCCACCACAGTCTGCCTTCTACCCTGTCTGGCATTGAGCTGATAAAACCCAGCTTTTTTTTTTTTTATTTTCAGGACAGAAAACTTGATGCTAAGCTATCCAAGAGTGATGAGGATGTCCCTCCTCCCTCAGCTCCTGTTGGAAGCACTTTCAGAGCTGTAGCTACAATCGATGGACTTTTCAACAGCGCAGAAAGTGTCTGCTTGACGAGGCAAGCCCTTCCACTCCAAGACACATGCCCTTCAAGGGCAGTCTGTGAGCTCACTTTGAGTAAACAGCCAGCTCCAGCTGCAGCTCAGATCGCCAGGAGCCATGGCAGTTCAGGAAACGTGGCTGAGTCACAGACAGAGCCTGCTTCACCATCTGCCCCGACCATCCGGAAACCTGGGGCTGCAAAGGAGGGAGGAGGCCAAAAAATCCCGTTCACCTCCAGAAGAATCCTACCCACTGGATAGCAGCTTCTGTGCTTAGTTTGCACTGCTACTGTGGGCAGCTCTTCTTTTTTAATTTTTAAAAATCCAGCTGTTTGGCACCACAGAAGTCTCCAGATGAGCTGATGGGAAACAGGCTGCAATGTGAGCAGTGCTTCACCCAGCCTCACCCTCCCTATGCACCAACGCCCATGGCAGGGACACCTTAACGGACACGTCGTCTCCCTCACTTGCTCAGGGTGCTGTGGACTCCTCCTCCTCCTGTTCTTTCAGGAAAGGAAGTTCCTGGGGAAAATGTTGGTAGTTGGCCAAAGGCCAAAACGAGTCTCAAAGCAAAAGCACAGCTCCATTTTCAGGCCTGGGGTGTCTCTGGGCTCCAGCGAGCCAGCAGCTATATTTACTGCAGGGAAAACCTGAAGAATTCCAGCTCTGGCTCTCCCTGGCAGGAGACAGGATGGATCTGACAGTTGTTTCTCTCCCTGCTCCTCGAAAGAAAACAGCACTTGGGTCTTTCTCCAAGGTTGTGCTTTGCTATGCACACTGCCTATTTCTCTCCATCCTGAAGAAGCCTCTTACCTACCTGATTTTCTGAACCCACATCCTGCCAAATGGAGCAAAAATACATCCACTGGACCTTTCAGTACAACCCCCACCCAGCCTGCATATTACCCACGTTACCACAAGCAGCCCTGCATGCTCTTCAGATGGGAAGGCGGCTTGAATCCAGCTGGGGATGGGCTAGGAAAAGCAGTCAATGCCCAAGCTCCCATCAACAAAAGGCGGCCTGGGAAAGGTCTAATGCCTGTGCTCTTCGTTAGACACAGGACAAGGAAGTGACACTGAGCAAATGCACAGTGATTCAAGCAAGCATCGCAGCGCTGGCACACCACAGACCCCATAGAATCACAGAATCATTTGGTTGGAAAAGACCTTTAAGATCATCGAGTCCAACCGTACCTGTCCACCACTAAACCATGTCCCTAAGCACCTCGTCTGCCCGGCTTTTAAATACCTCCAGGGATGGGGACTCCACCACTGCCCTGGGCAGCCTGTTCCAGTGCTTGACAACACTCTCTGTGAAGAAGTTTTTCCTAATATCCAATCTAAACCTCCCCTGGCACAACTTGAGGCCATTGCCTCTCGTCCTATCACTTGCTACTTGGGAGAAGAGACCAACCCCCACCTCGCTACAACCTCCTCTCAGGTAGTTGTAGAGGGCAATAAGGTCAATACCATAGGTATGAACAGACAAGTTAGAGCCCCAGAATGGGTTACTAAAACAGGAGGAGAACAGATGCTTTCAGATGTTACTCTTAACTAAATTTCATTACCTGTGTCCAGCTTGGACAGCACAGGCAGAGAAATGCAAAAACCTAGCATGGGAGCTTTCAGTGAAATCTGCATCCCTTAAAGCAGAGGTAGCTCACTCTGACTGGAAAAGACTTGATCCACTACAACTCTCTTGGACTCTTAGGATGCAGCAAGATATCTAGAAGCAAAATGAGTTGGAACAACATAAGCAGTTACTGCCCTCCAGCTGGTGATAACTGACCTGCAAGTGGAAAAACCCTGGGGAAAGTGATCTGAGCTGACCTGGCTAACGCTGCATGAACATGAATTAGGGAGCACTCACATGGTAAATCCTGGCAACACAGTCTTAATAGGGAGGAGGGGAAAAAGGGGGAAATGGGCAACCGCATCTTAAACCACACTGGCTGCTCCCCAAGTAATATAACACGCCCCTAGGGAAAAGGGGCATGAGACATCAGAAGTTTGGGGCTGCAGCTAAAGAATTAACAACTGAGGGAACAGCACAAAATGCCATTTCAGAGCCACCACAAACGGCACACGTTTGTAGCAAACACCCAAGTAGCAATCTACAAAGGAATCCCTTTGAGGGCATCCTGAGGGGCAGCTTGGACATGCCTCTCCTTCCCATCCAGCTCCAGAACAAGGCTGGTGTTGACAGGCAGGACTGTCAAACCTAAAACTTTCTACCGATTCCTGCTTTAGCACCGCTGCTGCTCGTCTCATGACTCACATTAAAGACACCATCTTCTCTGCGTGCCCCACGCCTGACTGCTTTCTTTGGCACAGGTAAGTGCAGCATCAACTCTGCTCATTGGTGTTTACAAAAAACTACACTCCCAGGCACCAGTGAGTTAGGAACCTGAGTCTGCAAAATTATGCAGACCTAAAGGAGCATTAGAGACAGCTCAACACCCCTGCCAAGTACGAAGCAGTACTGGCTTCCTTAATGGATGTAAACCCCCAACTCCTGCAGAACAGCGAGCGTTAAACTCCAATGTTTTACTATTCCTCCCTCAACACAACATCAGGAAGGAAAGAACAGTTTACTCAGAGCAGCTTCTTGACTGAGGAAGGTGAATCACAATCTCTGAAACACCAGCAGAATGTTTCCTAGAAAGGGAGATGGTGGTTAAAAGGATTCACTGTGCAGGGAGGGAGTTAGTATGGGAACCCTCAGCATTTTCCACTGGGAAGGCCTGTGGAACTGAATGCAGCTCATCTGGACCAAGACAAAGCTTTTTGCCAGTCCAGAGCTTGTTTAAACTTGCTTTTGGGAACCCTCACCAGGGTATCTGAATACTTCCTTCTAAGAGGGGAGCAATCCATGAAGAGCAGAGAGAATGCTTCCCTACTGTGAACAGAGGCCCTCCTTTTTGCACCCAGGCAGGACAATTTTCTAACTCAAAGCACTTCAAAAGGAGATCAACATACCTCACTGCCTGCCCTACTCACATTGTCACTCTAAAGGGTCAGAAAGCTCCACTAACGCACAACAGAAAGACCTGACTAACCGGCACCCTCTGTACTGTCCCAAGGTCCACCCCAAAATAATTTGCTTTAAGCAACGTCACACTCCATGCAGCATCTTGTGTGTGCTTAGTGCGGGAAGCATCAACCAGCAGGAGGTACGTACGGCAGGTGTAAACATCTCTGTACTCCATGTGCTCGTAGTCGGGAAGGATTTTCATAAAACGCCCCGACTTCACTCGTGGGTTTATACCTGAACAGACACAGCAGGGTAAGTACCAGCGAACTCTGTTCCACTGTAACCAGCACGTAACAGTACGATGAATCTGGACCAACCACGCAGGAAAGTCAAACTCTCTTTTGACTTTACTTCCAGTTGTGGTGCACCCTTTGTTTCCATCAGCCCCAGTCTCAGGTATACTCAGTTAGCAGGATTACTCACACAGAACTTGGCACATTCAAGATTCCCACAGACAATATTTACAAACGGCATACAGTGAATTCAAAGTGGAATCGGGGTCCCCCTCAAACTGTGTAGTGCGACTGTAACGAGCACCGCTGTCTCAGTAAGACCACTTAGGCCAAGTAACTACACGGACAGTAGCCCAGGCCTTGGATTAGTTATGCTTTCTAGCCCTCAAGCTCAGTTCCCCATTTCCCACACTACTTCTTACAGAAGCACATTCAGTGGACAGAAAAGTGCATGCAAGTCCTGCCAGTAGCCCCACATTAAAGAAGTTAATTAAAGAATTAAATCTGCAGTTAAAGTTGTTTATGAGACAGTAGAGAAAACGGGGTCACACCACCAGGAAACTGTTCCACCCAGTGTTTGCAACAGGGCAAACTGTTGAATCTGAGCAGGAGAGCTAAGATGGTGCATCCCTGAAAGCCAGAAAACAGCTGCCAAGCATTCTGACTTTACAGTAACCATTGCTAGTTAGGATTGCTGAACGGATATGGACACAGTCCTTACTCTGAGATGCAATCAAGTCTATCACAGAGGTGGTTCTCATACGTCAAGTGCAACTATTTGCCAATGGATGCTATGGATTCAGAAACTACCTTGGTGCAAGGGAAGACTGGAAACATACATGTAAGACAGATGTATTGAGGGCTATTAAATTAACAAACCGCATTAGACTCTGGAAATCCCCAACCTGGAAACAGTCGGAAGCTGGGAAAGTACTTAGGAAGGTATTGCATAGGCTTGCCCTCTTCTCGGTCTTCCCTGGGCGACTGCTCGCAGTCATGGCTGGGAGATACAGTACTGGGCTAGAGAGAGAACACTGTTCTCAGCCCTAAGACCATTTTTACGTATAACTTGTGTATAAAAAAAGCACTAAATATCACTTTAATATATCTGAACCATGGAACTACTGTAGTGAAAAAGACTACAGGTCATGAAGACATGTTCTGCCGTTTAAGACTGGCAACGCAGAATTAAGATCCAATGTGGTTACATCCAATGTATGGCTGTTCCCACACACAGAGATACCAGATTGAATGGGAAGTAAGGGAGGCCTCAAGTGCTAACGAGACTTCTCTGCGGACATCTAAGTGCTGGCTCAGCATCACTCAGCCCTCCCACCCAGGAAAATCAGGCAGTTCCAGCCCTGGTGCACAAATAGGTAAAGAGGGACACTAGGTGATGAAATAATTTGCCCGTGGATGCTCAGCAAGTCTATTACAGATGGGATTAAAACCCTTCTACCTGTTCTTTTTTCCAGCATTAAGACCAATGCTTGAGGTCATCACTGCTTCAAGGTTCAGCAAATACAGTACATGTACAAGCTGAGCCAGATTTTGGATCTGCAAAGCCTACAGAGACCTCTCGTGACTGTAACTTGGGACAATTACAGCTTTTGCTTCATAAAGCAGGACCTTATTTGAACAGCCAGAAGCCATAGTTCATGTGCTGCACGTTAAATCTTGTTCTTTATCCTATGGACCACATGTAACTCCCTTACAAAGTCTGTGGTGGGGAACCAAGACAACACAGCCTGGCAGTGCTGGTATGGGAGCTCTTAGGGGCTTCGCGAGGCTCTCTGAGCAACCAGCTCAGCTTCTGACTGCAAAGGGCAAGATTTGGTGACAGAGGAGACAGCCTCACCATGGATCCAGGGCTCCATTCAGTCCTTAGCCTACCTTGGTTTCTCTCCTCCCACTTTAAGACAGAAGATGTGCATCTACCTTGCAGAAGGCACACTGGGTCTAAGGAGTTGGGGTCCTACTCCCACAGATGTTCCTAAAACACACCAACACCTCGGCAGAGGCCCAGCCCTGCCAGGCTCTCCTCCTTCAGGAGCAGCCCAGAGGAACGCTCATCCCTTTACCTACAGCACTTTCCCACTGCCAGCATATAACGGCGTCCTTTCACCAAGACCAAGACTCAGCTACGTCAGGGCATAGAAAGCCTCCAGCTATGAAAAATATCAGTTAATTCCTTAGTAAGATCTAAAAATGGCAAAACAGGAAAGGATGAAAAACCCTCAATACACCTTATTATAAATTTAAAATACATGCTCTTTTCCTACCAAAGGATTGGGGGACATAGACATCCCAATTCTTGGCATCTGCTTAGTATTAAACAAAAACCCCAAATGTGTCAACTTCACAGATGAAACCCCTGCCATTAGAAAGTAAGTCTGAGTAATTTATACTGTCAAAGTTAAATAAATATTCAACACACATATGCTTTCAAAATTGGTACTCAGCAAGGACATACAGATCTACATCAGCTTTATCACTTACGTTTGGCATAAACATCTCGACAGGACACTCCTGTGATCTCCAATTTCCTCAAGTTTTCACAGACGCCATATTCTGCAATGACACAGACAGTAATGTCAACTCTGGCACAAGGGTGTTTGCTACCCATGATCTTGGTATCTCCTGTTTGAGCAAAAATGAGATCTTATTAGGTGCATTCTTGCAAGCTGCCACATTAGTCCAAGAGTCTTACTGCTGTTTTGAAGAGAAAACAGAAAACTAGATGTAATTATATCGCAGTTTGGGAATATAACAGTTTACAAGCAATGCCTGCAACAAACACGCCATAAGGAACACACAAACACAGCAAAGTTACAGATGCTTACACCTAGACCAGAAAGAATGTGAAATGTGGAAGACGTACTCGTTCCAGCTGGGATTGTATGCCCATTTAGTTCAAATCATGATTGTGTGTAGTAATTATCTACTCCCACTGAGGTATCCAACAGGGAAAATTGCTTATTAGTATCCTAAAGAAAAGGTCACAGACTTTAAAAAGAATGAAATGGAGACATAAAACAGGCATCAGCATGTACAAATATGGTTACACTTGAAAGCAGATCAGATTGAGATGGGTCTGTTGTACGCTCAAATGCCTTTGATTGCTTACAGAACACCCTGAAAACAAAGCAATCCAGAGATCTTAAAGGCAGCTTTGAAGCAGAAAATGAGATTCTCTCATTTCATTTTCAGGAAGTCAATGCCAAACTTCTAAGAAACTTAAAAAACATAAAAGCAAGTACTAACATCTCAGTGCAAGAAATCCTTAGAAGACCAGAGGGAGGAAATGAGAGGAAGGAGATCCCAAAAAATCATCAGCAACCAAGAACACCCTGCTGCAGTGACCCCATTAGATCCCAGTATGGAAAATTACCCTCCTTGACATCAGTGACATCTATACCACAGATCAAACACCAGCTTTCCTTAGCAATACCGAACGCCTGACAGATATTTGATGCAAAGGTGTATCTGTGAAGACCCTCATCAAATCATTAAATATGAAACTTATCCTCGGTCGAGCTTCCTTGAATCAACCATCTACCGCGGCTGCCAAATACCACTACCTAATGCTGGTAACCTGCTGCAAACTGCAAACTCATTTTTCATATATAAGAAAAGCAGAAGTTTCCCTGAATGAGTTCAACCTCCTCCTGTCTATAAATACACTTGTGGTACACATACACGACGATAAAGCACGCACAAAGCTTACTGTCAGCCCGCCTATGGGGAATACACATTCTGCACAACATCGCTTCGGGTAAGCAGCAAGTTCAATAAAGGTAAGAGTGGGCAGAAGGTACAACAAACACATTGCCCTTCATTAAAAGATGCAGAGGTCAGTGGCAACGTTCCTGCCGACTTTCGTAGCAAAAGCCAGAGGAAGCTCTAAGCGTTATCAAACACAAGGTGTGATGAGGAAGCACAATTAGCCAGAAAGCAGACAGACAAGCTTGCAGGAAAGTACATCCAGCCCAGCACAAACAAGCTATTTAGTGCCGGGCTACAGCCAGCTGACCGGATGCGGCCGCTCTGCAGATTTGTGAAACCAGAGCTCCGCTGGAGGCTGGAAATTCAGACCCAGCCTGCAGGTCACCCCATGTCTATCCTCCTGCCAGAGCTATCAAGGCTTTCAACCACTGGTCTGCATATGTACACAAGTGGGTATGTGTTTGGTAACTACATCAAAGGGATGGAGGGAACAGTATGTTTCCTCAGCTGATCAGAAAGTTAGAGATCTTTATAAGATGACAGAAACAGTGTGGTCATAGCTTGCCGTTTGGAAACGGCCAACTCTTTCCATGTAAACAAATACTCACCCGGCCACAGAATCGGTAAGAGGCACACTTTGTGCAGCAGGCGTTGCAGCTAGATTAAATTCAGTGTCATCGAAGATATCTATACTGCATCAGAAAGGGAGGAGACATGCAGAGGATCCTGCCCAAATGGCATTTCTCTGTGTTGCTCTCCAACAGCAGTACTAGCACAGTGACGTTCTCTCTTCCTCCAGAAGGTGCTGATTTTTCACAAAGCATTTTCCCTAGTAGATCTGTAAATCACTTCAAGTGCAGTCTCAGTGCAGTGCCACGATAGAGCCACTACCAGCAGGTATCTTGAAACAACAGGGTAGGGTGGGAAGTGATTTGATGCTAAAGCTCTATCTCAGTTCCATGCAAGTGCCCTTGATAGCCTGCAGTGAAATTTTATGAAAGCAAAACCACTACTAAAGGTGCATTTCCTAACTTTTGTAGTTCAAATTGTTCCTGGAACGATTCAAAGTTCTCCCAAATAATAGCAAGCTCCTTAAAAAAAAAAAGACAAAAATTTACAATTTTGATATTGCTACACGCTATCTGACATTAGACATCCAAGACTTGTAAGAAAGTATTATCAAGGAAAAAACAAAAAAAAAAATCTCATTTTAGTGCGCTTTAACACTCATCTCATTTTATGATAACTAATCTTTATCCTGTTTAGTTCAGCAAACAACTACAAAGAGTCAAAATCCCAGAGTGATGGCTTAAGTCCGGGTAAGCGCATCGCTTAAGCTCTTCTGACCCACGAGCTGTTAACACCATGATGGCCGCTTGATGGGAAAAATCAGCCTCTTGGCTCACAGTGCCTACAAAAACTCCAAATATCATAAGCAAGAAAGTTGGCCATCTCTTTTTAATCCAGAAGACAAGAGGGACGTCAAATTAACAGTAAGCAGAGCTTCAAGACAGTTACAGAAGAAGAAAACTGGTAAGGTTTCCTTTACAGAGTATAGAAAGCTTTTTCTAAGAAAGCTTTGAAGGGCCCAAGCTTCCTGGGAAATTCCACTTCGGTGCAATTAAGTCTATTTTAAGGAAACATATCTCAGTGCAACAGCTCACCGAGTAAAGTATTTTAAGGAGTTAATAGTCACAGAAATTCACACGTGAAATTTGTACCGTTAGAAAATGGCTACTTAATCCTGCTTCAAAAGCAAGGATGGAAATTGGGTTTAAAATTCTTACTTGACCAGCTGGAAAGCCTGTTTTATTAGGTTTATAAGGAGTGCTTGAAAGATTTACCAAACACCCAGTGACACAGTGCTGTTTCCATGGTCACATGCACTGGAATTTAAAGGACTTGGAAAGGCAGTCTCCATTTATTATGAACTGCTCTAATACTTTTGCAAGTGTAATTTACTCCCCAGCCTGCTCTCACCATATGCTCTTCTAAGCCTCACGTTCCCTTCTCCTTTGTACAAAAAGCCATGTCACATACCTCCCTCTGTGCAGCCTACACAAGTTTAAAAAAACAAAACAAAACAAACAAACAAGGCTCTTTAAAATGAGGCAGGGAAGAGCCCCTGTACTCATATCAAAGACCAAATTATTGCTTGCTCTTTCTCAGCATGGCAATGCCAGTCAGCAGCTGAGAGCACTGTATGTGGACATCCGCAGTTCGGAAGAAATTAGGATGTCTGGTAGAGCTTGACACCTTTATCTTTGTTAAATTTCCACTGTGCCCTGACTAATCAAGTCCTCCAATTATTCCTGGATAAATGCGTGTTTACAAGGCTGTACACAGAACAGAAAGCATAGAAACTTAATGGATTATTTCAGAGACCACAAAAATGGGAGATTCTCAAGCTACCATCTCCAAAATACCAGGCGGACATGTTTGGAACCAGCTTCTTGTTTCCAAAGGCTGAATTATCAGATTAAAATACACCAAATACTTTCCCAAACATTTCTCCCAGGGGAAGGCTTATAGTTACCACCAAGATATTTTGCAGCCGCAAATAAGGAGCTGAGCAAAAGGAAATTTGATCTGCAACAAATGAAAGCATCTGCAGAAACCCTAAAGCAAAAGATGGGTAGCTTCAGATCTATAGCTTACAACAGATCGAAGGAAGACCCGCTCAAAGATGGCTACGGCTACTGAGCGCCTGCCATTAGTGAGAAACAGCAAACCATTGCCAAGTTGTAGTCTAAAAGCCAACGAAACGTGGTCAGAGATGAAGAAAAGCCCGTGATGGTTCACCAAAGAAACACGCTATACAATGCTTTAGCCTCACACAAAGGGAGATTAGAGCCTTGTGACTTATTAAAACCACCTTCACATTTACTAGGGTGCAGCACTACACGAAAGTGTTCCTGTTGTGGGAGCAGCTGTACATCGAACTCCTGCGTGGATTCTCTGGAGTCTTGTAAGACCTGAACTCCATGCAACAGTCCCCTCATTGAGCGTATAAAGCAAATTTCCCACTCTTCTCCACAGGCACCTCTTTCTATAAAATTTGCTGAAGGTTAGCATCTTTAATACCTTGGCTAACATTTTTCAGCAGGTCCAAAAGCTGTCGGAGGTTGTTTTCACAAACAAAAGCCTTTTCATCCAAGTTCTAGACCTGGTTATTCTGAATTACTGGTCTGTTTCCAGGTGTTCTGCTACACCTGCGCTGTTTTATTTTAAGATGAAAGTGGTTACCATTTAAAATGGACTATCGGGTGTTAATCAAGGTAGGTCAGGCCAGCAGCCAGGGTGAAACTGCTTTAATTCTCCCACTGCAGAGATCAGCAATCTCCTATTTATAGAAAACATGAAAGTGACTGCAATCCTCTTCTTGCCAAAGAAGCAATTCAGAGACATTGTTTACCCCAAACAGTTGCAATGATAAAAGGACAACAGCCCTAACAGCCATGCCAACGTTACACAACTACTCCTGGTTAATCCCAGCACCCTCCCAGTTCATAATCACCAGCAAAAGCCACTCCAGTTTCAGGAAGACAAGCCCTCTGGACGTTTGCACTAATCACAAGATGTTCTCAAGGCTAATCTGCAACCGAGTCAGCCCACAGCAGTGCAAGAGCAAGATACCAACGCTCAAGGGATTGAGTGCCCCATCTGACCTGGGCAACATTGCTTACATTCAGCACTGCTCCTGTCCAAGATGAAGGTAGAAAATGGCTAAAACAAAGCACTGCAACAATCAGCTTTTCTCAGAGAAGAACTGTTTAACTTTAGGATTGTCTTTCTTGTCTCTTTACTGTTGTGCATTTCTGAGAAGGCAAATAGTTTTGCATACGCACCAACACCAAGTTGAAGTCTACCAGTTATTTCCTCAAAGAGCTCAGCTCTGGAACATCATCAGTAGGCTTCAGAGTGAACAAGCTATCAATACAAGGGGTATGCTAGGAGAGGCTCACATGCCCACGCTTTCTTTCTAGGACATGCAGCTTCACAAGACATGTTACTATGCCATGCTTAAACTCAGGCAGATGCAAGCACACACTTAAGCCACTTCCCAACTGAGGACAGTTCTTGTTTTTGAAAAATATTGCAAAAAGTAAATTACATTTTATATTTGACTATCATACAGTCACCAATGTACGGCTATACAGAAATACAGCACAGGATGTTCTAAATTTTATATCTGTATTTATATACTAATACCTGATGTCCATGTACGTCCTCAAGTAGTTGCACTCATCACACAGTTGCATGCTCACATCTGAACACACTCAGTAGCTGAGCGTGTGCAACATATCACTGAAATATATGCAGAGAGATTAACTGCAAAGTAGCTCCACAAAATGGTGACCAATTTCATACTCACGTGTACAAATACTCAAAGTTACAGTACTACCACAACGGTAGTTACTTACACTGCTGTGTAGAGCAACGCAAAGCACTATGAACAGTGCACGAAGCCCAGATTAGGAACCACATGGAGAACCACGATGGTTAAAAGATTGCAGTAACAGTTTCATAGATGTAGTAAGTTTTTCAGCCAGGAACCTGACCCTTATCTGTTCAGCACAGCTTGCACGCCATGCCTTTGGTACAAGATCTACCTCAATCACATCAGCAGTCCACCAATACGCTCTCTGACAGCGGCTGGAACGGATGCATTGGGGAAACATAAGAAACAGCGTGCAAAAAGAGAATAAAAATTTGGTTTTATGCACCTCTCACCTTGTAGCTAGCTAAGGGCCTTGAGACAGGAGTCTAGTCTTAATACCTCCCCTTCCTGTCCAGTTTAGCTTTAGCCATGCAAAGCCCAGTGTTTCTTCACATTTCAGCTAAGCTTTTGAACACTGCTTTAACCACTGGCAAGAAAATCCAAGGAACAGTCATGAATTTCATAAATTAATTTATTTCCCCGTCAGGCCTAATATAGTGGTTCCTTTACAAGACAATCTAGCCTATATTTTAAAATTATATACATTTCAACAGAAACACTTTGCCAGGATCATAACCTATCAAAATGATTAACCAGTGAAGTTTTGCAAACCACTCATGAAATACACAAACGTCCATGAGGACTCTATGTCAGTAGAGCATAATAAGGAAAGAATGAATGCCATTTTACTACCCTGTCTCCAAAAAACAATGTTAAGTTACTGGGACAACAGGATCATCCCATGCTGAACTAAGAAATAAGAATGCTTTGGTATACATTTTCTAGGTGCAGCCTTTGTACTGTCCAAGGGTTCTTGGATAGTGCTGATAAGGCATGAACTCATTCCTGCAAGGTTTAACGCATTTGAACAGATCCCACCGCCTATGGCAGGCAGCCACTCCGACATACCTAAATTCTTCATCCCGATGCCCTCACCGGTATTAAAAACAGAAACCAAACAACAACAAAAAAAAATACATGACTTCATGTGCTGGCAGCAGATGCACCTGGCAGGATCACACTACGAAGAGAGATGATGAGCATAGCAAGACAGCCCTTGGAGGGTGGGACAGCCGCTGGATTAACAAACAGGGGACAGAGAACCACACTGATATGAGCAAAAGGATGAGGAGTGAAGAGTAAGAAGAAGAGTAAGAATCGCAACCTAATGGAGCAGGGCCACAGCAACACAGAACTGAGGCACTACTGAAAAAAAATGCCCCTGAGCCTTTGCATTAATGCAGCACAGCGTCCTTCCAACAGACGCTCCCCAGAAAACGCACATGCAAACCAGGAACCCCTCCGAACCTGGCATTGTACTTCCCGAGACGGGACAGGAACGCATGACCTTACCCAGGCCTGCCATCCTCCATCCGCTCACTGGATGCCAGCAGACTCCCTGCTCCCACCTTACCTGCTGTGCCCCCACGGCTCCAGGACCCCCAGCTGCACACCCAAGGACTCTTTTCTTCCCCAGTGCAGCCCCGTTCTGCTGGGACTGATCGTTCCCTTTCCACGCTGCCTGAAATACTCCATCCTCAGGATTCACCCAAGGACACCCTACACAGAAGCATCATCTGCCAGGCCCTGGGCCTGGTCCCATCCCCATTCCTCCTCTCCAGCCACCACTCCGGGGAACAACCCCAGCTTGATGCCCTTCGCTGAAGCTGCTCACATACATGTCACCCCTTTTGCAGCAAGTGCCACCAAGAAGGGACCGTGTCCCAGAGGACCCGGGATCTGCCCTCTTCTCCGCCCTCCACACACGGAGCCCTGCATGCACCCCTCGTGGCCCCTCAACCCGCACCCCCTCAGGCCCCAGCTCTCTCCTGCATCCCCAGACCTCACGCACCGTCTCCTTTCTGCACCCCTTTAGGGCCGCCGCTCCACATTCCATCACCTCCCCACACCCTCCGCGTCCTCCTGCGTCCTCCGGGACCCTGACCTTGCACCCCCGGCCCCATCTCCCCACTGCATCCTCCGGGACCCCCACCCTGCACCCCCCCCAGGGCCATCTCCTCAGGGTGTCCCCGGCCCCCCACCTCGGGGCGGGCGGTACCTTCGCGGCAGCGCCGCCGCCAGATCGTGTCGGTGCGGAGGATGCGACGGAAGGTAGTGCAGACGCGGGCCAGGCTGGGCAGGTCGGTACCGGGCAGGGAGCCGAAGATCTGCACCAGGAGCT
>VYZW01038302.1:104710-137284 GCA_013401315.1 Balaeniceps rex
GCTCGGCGGGCGGGCCGCGGGGGCGGCTGGCGGGGCGGGCCGGCGGCAGCTGCCCTCGCTGCGGGGCGGGTAATCGTCGAAGCGGGGAGGGGGCAGATCTCCTTAGGAGCCACGGAGGTCCCCTGGCCGGCCAGGCCGGGGCCGGCTCCTGCTGACAGCGGGGGTCCGCGGCCGGAGCGGGCCCGGCCTCCCTGCCCCGGTCACCGGCGTTGCCGTGCTGCTCCGCCAAGGGCTGCGCGGGTGTCCCCGGCTGCTGGCGCCGAAGGGGAATCGCCGCCTGCTCGGGGCTGAAATGGAAACAAATCCCGGCTCGGCCTCCGCTCTTTTGCGCGGCCGTGGGGCTTGTTCCGCCCCGGCAAAGTGGGCGAGGCTCTCTGCTGTGGGGCGAGAGCTTGGAAGTTTGGGCCAGGGATCTTTTTTGGGTGTCCGGGGTGGTGAGCGAGGCGTGGAGGTGGGTGGCAGTGCTGCCTCGAGGTGGGCTCTGTGCTGCGTTGGGAGAGGAGCTTGGGGTGGGGAGATCGCCTCTCCACATCATCCATTATCGACTGCAAAATTCCCAGGAGCCTGGAAACATCACTTTGCGTTGTGTGCCAGGAGCTGGGCCTGCCCTTCCCTGATGTGTCTGCTTAGTGTCCAGCTTCATCTGTGCTATTGACAGGAGAATTAAGCTCTACTTGCAGTTTGGTACTTGGTGCAGTGTGAGGAATTCTCTACTCGGGGAGTTGCGAGTGGACTGGGATGTATGCCTCCTGTCTCCATTTAGTTATTGAAAACTAGCAAGGCATCGAAAAGAGCTGTGTAATGATGGCTGGAGAAATGAGATTAGTCTCTTTCTAGAAGGAACAGCTTTGATAGAGTGGTGCCAACACTTCTTTCTGTGCTTAGGATGGGACCAAAGCAATCAAGGAGCTCAGTATCTGTTCATGTTAGTCAGTGAGGTAGGCTGAAATGCTCTGAGGGTAACAAGAACTGGCAGTGTAACCTATTTCTGCATGAGCTATAAAATCCCGTACATAAAACGGAATTGGTGGAAGTAATTGATCCAGATTTTCTTTTCCTCTGCCTTTGGGTTAAAGTCAGGCTGTTTAAGAAAGCTTTTTGGTGTGCCCACCCTTGCCTTTGCTGTTGTATTAAACATAAGCTATTCTCCACATTGAAGCAGACAGAATTTTGACCTAACAGGGTCTGTGTTTAAGCTGCCCCTTTTCTTCGAGTCTTCCAAAACTGTTGTTGGACCCCGTCGCCTGTCAGCAGCCTCTGTTGCAGGTATTAAGTTCAGCTAGGATGGCAGCCAAGCAGTTGCCACTGCAGCTAATGTCGTCAGAGAACAGTGTTTATCTGTGGCTGACTGAAGCCTGATTTTGAACACGCCATGTACAATAATCTCGATGATTTGTCCGGTTTATGTTCCTTCTACTCCATGGAGTTCTGCTGAATAACGCTGCCGTGAACAAAGCTGTTTCAGTTGAAAAGTTAGTCAAACTTCTCTCTGCTTGCTAGGCTGATGGTTGGTCTCATTCACTCCCCGTATCTCTTGTGTTTCTGGTTAATCTTAAAAAGTATTTTAATTAGCTAGTAATCTCTGCCCTTGAAGTGTTAATGCTGGTCTGTAAGAGCATGGCTTGGGCTGTGGGACGTGAAACAGGATGGCTGTCGGGTTCCCGGTCTTGCAGTCAGGTGAAGGCTTTGCATACTCCTTGCCTTAGTTCTGTTTGATTCACCTCCAGCTTAAAACCGTGATTCACGTGAGTTGCATTTCCTTACTGGGCTTGTAAAGAGGCGCATGGATATATTTCAGGCACACAAACTTAATATGGAGAGCTGAGTGATGTTATTGCTGAATGATGGGACAGGTAGTGTGTCCTGTGCATTAGTGTACCAGCAATGAGTTGGGCCGATGGGTGCTGATCTAAGCTCTTCCTCTCCCATGAGCAGCACCTCTCCCTAGGTAGGTGTTTGTTAAAGCTGTGATGCAACGCTAAATCTTCTCTCTGAGAGGTGTTTATAAGATTGAGATGGCCTGGAAAGCCCTGGCCCACTGAAAAGACCCAGAGAGGTTAAAACTGAGTTCACTGAATCTGAAAGTAGGCAGGGTGTAAGCAGATGCAACTGCCTCTAAAAGCAGCTGCGTCTGTTTACTTTGGCTCCGACGTGTACTTTAGCCTGGTTTATAATATCTGTGCTATTAATATTTATGTCTGAGAAGAGGTGAACTTTATCCTAAAAACTGGCACAGAGAGCAGTGAAATGTCTAGGTACACAAGAACCTACCAACGGCTTCTGCAACAACGGGTGTGGCATAGTCAAAATAGAAAACTGTAATTCGGTAATACTAGAATGCATGGCGTAAGCTGATGCTGCCAGGCTTCGGCTAGTCTTAGGTCTCAAGTGATTGGTGACAACTTCCTCTTCTGGCATCTCACAGAAATAGTACAGGATATTTAGTCATTAACTTGGGTGGTGTAATTTGATGCCGTAAATTTATGAGATTAAATGTCTGCTTTAGTGGGCAAAAAATGGGGGGGTGTGTGTGGGGGGGTCCATCTCCTTTAACACTTTCTAGGAGTCCCAGGCAGCGTGCATTGCAGTACTTGTCACCTTGGGTCAAAGAGCAAAGTATCATCTGTCAAGGGAGAGGTTTTACTTGTGACAGTGCTGTCCCATTTGAAAATTGCTTTGCCTGGATTTGCTTTTCTGGCTTTTACTAACATGCAGTCCCTCTTGTCGGTGGTGGAGAAAGAAAGTAATAATAGCATTCAGTGTGGATGTTCGAACAGACTTTTTTTTTAATCTCTTGCAGAGCAAAGAGTGGAAGATGTACGACTGATTCGAGATCAGCATCCAACTAAAATACCAGTAAGTCTGGTTCTTTTCATCTTGCACTTCAATTTCCAGCCTCCTGTTCTTTTCAGTAGTTAGAAACCTGTAAAAGAGCTGTCCTGATGAGACCAAATTAAAATTTGGCTGTTCAGGGTGGTTAAGCCTGGATTTCAGAAACATTCTTAAACTAGTAACCGGCACTCAGTGTGGTAGAGCAAGGTGCTAGCTGGGGACTGGAGGAAATGGAGTTTCCTGTGTACCGAAGTTGTAACTTCAAAGAAAACCACACCCCGGCTGAGCACTGAGATTCCCCTGAGTGTTCAGCTCTCCTCATCTCAGTGTTTTTCTTCTCCAAAAGAAGAGTCTGCAAAGGCTAACCAAGAAGAATACACAGTAATGTAGAGACAGATACAGCTTTCATCACCATCTGTGCTGAGAAAGACAAAAACACTTGCCTTCCGGGAAACTGAGGTCTCCAGAAATGCTGCTTTGCTGT
Organism: Balaeniceps rex; assembly: GCA_013401315.1. Lineage (NCBI taxonomy): Eukaryota > Metazoa > Chordata > Aves > Pelecaniformes > Balaenicipitidae > Balaeniceps > Balaeniceps rex. The sequence continues at coordinate 108,027 of VYZW01038302.1, forward strand.
CAAACCCCTCCACCTAGTGTTGGGTCACCTCAAAGAGGGGATCAGCCCTCACCTTGTCACTCTTCTTTAGCTGGTCAGCTCCAAATGCTGCCTGAATTTTTATTTTCTTTTATTTATGGCACCCTCAAGGTTACAGATGCAAAGCAAAGCATCCTAGGAAGCAAAAGGCATGGGTTATGATCTATTGCCAATGAATTCTTCACAACTTGTAGGCTTTTGTGTGATGGCTGTCACCACAGTAAGCAATGAATGCAACTGTCCTTATGGCCATTTGGCGGGACAGGGAAGGTCTCGGGAGATCTTGGGGGACAGAAGAGAGAACTCAATCAGACGTCTCAGCCTTTGGTTCTCAGTGATGAGAGCTGGTGATCCTGGTGAGTGGAAATTCTTCTGTGAACAAACTGCTTGCAAACTGCCTGCGGTCCCAGTGCAAGTTCATTAACAGAAGCGGTTGTTGCCTCCATGTCAAATAGAAACCAAAAGATTTTCAGTTTCCCTGTAGCTTTAAAGTACTTCACCTCAAAGCTGCTGCTGCTGTTTTACTATGCTGTTGGGCATGGGAACAAGTAGTACTTTATAGTGGAGATTTTCTGACTTTTCTGGAATGTGCAGTTTTCCCAAAAGGCCCTTTCCTAACAAATCTCTTTCCTGACAGAAGATTGCTTTTTCACCCACCTTTCACAGATCACTTAGCTGTAGTCCCCAAGCTCTGTGACCACAGATTGAAAGCCATTGATTTATAGCAAAGCTCTCATTTTAAGTCAGCCACGGACATATTACCAGCAAAAATTCAGAGGTACCTAAGCAACTTGCTGAAGATGCAGTGATGCAAACTCACAAATATGGCAGAGGCCTGCCGGGATCCCTGGAGGCTTGCTGTGGTTGCCTGTCCATGTCCTAGCTTGAGTCACTGCCTCGTTATTATCATTAGCAGTTCTGGATGAGATAAGATGGCAATGTCATGCTAGATGGTAAATCCCCCCTGTGCTGTCAACATCCTTCATTTTGCTGTTAAAAATACTATCTATTGGTTATGGTCTACCTTTTTAAAAATAGGTGTGGTGTTTTTTTTCTTTTCCAGAATGAGCCAGGATTTATTTAAACTGGTGTAAGGAAGTCTTTCTCTGATATCATTAAATAGGCTCGATATCTCTTTACCTGTGCAACTTTTGAATATCAACACAGCCAGACCCCGTGAGCATGGAAATGATCCAAGTGAATGGTGTCACGTAGCTACCGTTGATATAAAAACAACAAAGCCCACATGGCTGTGGAAACGGGAGCGCACGAATTCTGAGATCATTTCTTAAAAGCAGGAACTATATACAGTTGCTGGGCAGGGTGCTACTTAAATTGGCAAATTGCAATTTCCTAGTGAATTAAGTAGTTACTACATAACAATCTTGACAGAATTACTGCTTCCTAGGCATGCTGTCTTGAGATTAAGGAGGAGGAAATTCTCTCCTTTGAGGCTTTATACCCTTCAAAAGTAGCTTTCTTTCATGCATTAGAGTAACCACAGAAGGTGAATGGAATAGCATACTAATCTGGAGGTGTAGTTCTTAGAAAGAGATGGCCTGAAACTGGAGAAATTCTAGTGCAAACTGGTTCAGTTCGCAGACTTCCATAGCAGCCCAAGCCCCTAGTCAGCCCCTGTAATGTGTTAGAGAGAAGTGTGCTGTATCTTTTTTTGGGTTTCCTTGTTGCTGGGTAGTTCAGTGCTAGATTAAATGATTCCAGCAAATGAACTGTTCTAAAACTGCACTGAAACTGTGGACTTTTTTGTTAAATCCCTGTTTGTTACCCCTTGGTGCAGCCACTCTTGCAAACAGAACAAGAGGAGCAGGTGAAGATAAATATAATTGTTGCTTCTCAGTTTCGAGATTCTGCATTCACAAATGAAGGGAAATGGAGTTTAGCATAAATGCTTGTACTTTGCTGTGTGTAAAATGGAAGGGGGGATGAGGGCACCATTTCTGCCTTTCACATCTTCTGCTCCTTTGTTTTTGTGCTTCTTTTTAGGTGATCATTGAAAGGTACAAGGGAGAGAAGCAGCTTCCGGTTTTGGATAAGACCAAGTTCCTGGTGCCAGATCATGTCAACATGAGCGAGCTAATCAAAATTATCAGGTAGTATCCTGTGATTTCAGTGTAAGCTGCATCAACCTCAGGCTTTGATTCTTTGTTAATTCCCCACCTGGTGTATGCATTTGGGAACTCCTTAAAAGGAAAATCCGTCTAACGAGCGCTTGGTATCATCACTAGGACAAATTTATGAGAAGGTGCTCTTCCTTTGGCTTTGCTGGAAGAAAAAACCTCTGAAAAGAGCTGAGCTGGTAGTCTGCTTTCAGGAGAAATAACTGGTTCCCAGAGATGTAGGAGGGAGTGTGGGGCCACAAATCCCTGTCTTAACATGGGCGCTTCTGGCCCAGGGCCCCAGCGCTTCCTGCTTGGCTATTTTAGGATGCTTTCTTGGTGTTCTGCCTGGGAGTCCCTCTCCGGAGTGCCTGCCTCTTCCCACCCACTGGAGGGGGAGTTTGGGCTCATAGCCAGAGCTCTGAGCTGTTGCTTAGGGTTGATGTTGGCATCCTTTGATCGTGAAATGAGGTTTCCCTCAATGACAGTGTTGAGGCCTGAAAAACAGACATTCAGAGCAGTGCCATCTTGTCCCAGCTGTTTGCACAGACTGTGGCTTGAGTACTGCCCCGCTCTGGTGCTTGAGCTTTGCTTACAAGAAAAGGCAAAGGGGAAGTAGCCATGGAGTGGATGTTGTGTGGTCTAAAATTGTGGTCAGAATTCTGCTAGAGTTGTGTTTCTCCTGGCTTAATGCCAAGAAGGAATATTTGATCAGTAAGAGTTCTCAAGGAGGAAACTTGGAAGTTAGCAGCGAACCAGAGTTTGCTTTTTGTTGGTCACGGTGTAGCAGGGAGCTGGTTCTTGGAGGCCACAAGCTGTAAAAACTGGAGAGTTGTGCCGCATGTCCAAACAATTCCCTGCCTCGGAGGCTTGTACAAAAACCATCTGTCGCAAGAAAATCCCAGCTCTTATGTGAGTAAGAGAGATAGGGTTTTGGAAGCAGGAATCCGATTGCTCAAGTCTTCCAGAATTTCCCATGAACATTAAAGGCCCTGGGCAAAAAGGTTAACAGTAAGCTGAAGGATTTTCTCCACCTTTTTTCTTTGGCTTCATTGCTAATAGGTGACTTGGTACCAGCTGGACTTGGTCCTCAGGCAGGTCGTCTTGTGCATAGCAAAGCTCCCAGCCCTCAGGTAGCTGCTGCCTTCTTTCAGCCTGCTGTCTCTGGAGTGGTTAGAGCTTGGGTTTGGAAGGGTCCCTTTCCAGGGCTGTGGCTGGGAGGGTAAATAAATCCCCGTTTCCAGCTGCTGGTGCCCCTCAGCAGCAAGCGGAAGTGGCAGGAAGCTTTTCTGATCTGTTATTCTTTCCTCCTTTCTTTGGTTGCACCTCCACATATCTGACTTGCTCTTGCTCACTTGGTTTATGAAGTAGTAAGAGCTCCTTCGCTGCAGACCTGCTTTCCAGTAGGCAGTTTAGCAGAAATACCTATTTCCCCCCAACCGAAGTGGACGATCCAAGGGAAACCCCAAAGTTAGACATCCGCTGGGCCACCAGTCTGTGAAGTCTGTCACTCTCTGTCCTTCCCATGATGCTTCTCCTGGGAGGGAGGAGAAGAGGGGGCAAGGTGCTCCAAAGGTTAAGCGCAGGTTGTTACAGAGCTGGCGACGAGGTGAGTTTAAAAGGTCCAGGGCCTTTCCTCCCTCCCCGTCTTCCCGTGGATCTCTCCGGGTCAGCCTGGGTTTGCATTTCCAGGGAGATGCTGCTGAGCTAAGCTGCAAGCCAAAGGTCCCGCAGGCCGTGCATGTTTGCTGGTTGTGCAGGGATCACCCTGGCAAGGAGTACCTCTTCCTTTTTGCTCCAGATGAATGCCCTTCTGGAGCGTAGCTTTTCCGGTACATTAAGGGCTTCTCTCGGTAGGTCTACTTGACTGGAGTTAGGAGATGAATTTAATACTGCTTTGAGGTGGGAAGCAAATGCCTTCTCCAGCGGCAGGGCTGCTTTGGGTGGGGACATCTTACTGCTGCCAGTGGTGGAGGACTTTGTTTTGCCATCTGTCCTAAAGCCTTTGTTAATGTGAGTGGAAATGCATGGTCATCACTGTGAATCTCCTTTCCCGCTCTGCTCCCCCCACCTCCCCCCAACAGGCGACGCCTGCAGCTGAACTCCAACCAGGCGTTCTTCCTCCTGGTCAACGGACACAGCATGGTGAGCGTTTCCACACCCATATCCGAGGTGTACGAGAGCGAGAAGGACGAGGATGGGTTCCTGTACATGGTGTACGCCTCTCAGGAGACTTTCGGAGTGCAATCTTCTGTCTAAGACACGCAAGCGGCTTCTAGCCTAGGATTTTGGTTTACCCTTGGCCATCACCCCCCCTCTTCCCCACACGCACCCCAGGGAAAGAAACGGATGTCACCTACGCTCTCAGTACCTTAGCATAGTCTTGCTTTAGCAGGTGTCTCATCTTACCTTGCCTTGTTTGTGACTATTCAACAGTACAGACGAGCACCTCCAGCTTTGAAACCTGCTGTAATATTCCACACAGGCACATTTACATTTCAGGACTTTATGAATGGAACCCAATTGTGCATGTGACAACTGCAAACAAAGGGACACTTGATTGACTTCTAACAAGCAAACGGGCACCAGGGAGGAGCTAAAGTGTTCCGTGTGACAGTTTTCTGGAAAATCTCCCTATGATTCCTTAAAGCTTTTTTTTTTTTTTTTTTTAAATAGGAAGGCTTCTCATGAGAGCAAATATGTTTTCATGTTCCAAAGTGGAGCTTTGTCTTCTGCAGCTCGACGAGACTCGTGTCAGTGCTGCAGTGAGTTAAGGCAAGAGCTTGGGGTGAGCTGGGGGAGTCCAACTCTTTTTGTGTCCGTATTTTGTGGCACCGCAAACTTAGGAACGGTGCTGGTTTCTGAAATACTCATACCAAACACCACAGCTTTATTGTAGTTTTAGGAAGCATTTAACTGTAAAATACATACCTGGACAGGTAACATTGAAATAAACTCCAGTCTGTTATGAATTTCCAATGCCTGTGTGTTCAGTGAAACACTGTTGTTCATACGAGCTCGCTTCCAAAAGATCATCCCCCTCAAGCCCAGAGGTTTGCCGTTTCCTTGCCCGGCAGAGAGTCCGCTGGGAGAAGGCAGTCGAGAGGCCCGCTGCCAGCATGCGGGGCTGCCGGGATGCGGGCTAGTGCAATCTGAGATGCGAGCAGCACCCGTATCCCTCATGGTCTTGGGAGCGGTGCCCATCCTCACCATCGCCATCTGCTTGGCAGGGTGGGTGCGTTGAAGCCCTCGGACGCAAGCGGGCGAATGGCTTTTACGCACCTCCGTACGGAACGTTGGACTCGGCCATGCCGTTGGAATTACCAACCCACGCTGCCTGACCAGTCTGTCACTTGTTCTGCTCGTTACCACCGAGGGGGGTCAGGGAGAACAGCTCTTAGAAGCAGCTCACGTCCAGGAGTCGCTGTCGAGAGTTGACGAACAAATGATTTTTTTTTTTTCCGTTGCCGAAATCTCCTGCCACTTGCACGGGGTTTGGAAGATCTTGGCATTACTACTGTCCTGAGCAGGGAGGCAGCCTGTGCGGAGGAAAGGTATCTCGTAGGACCTGTGTTTTTCCTCTAAAGTTGTTGTCAAGTGACGTGTAGCAGGATGAGATTGCTCTTGTATATTATGTGTCTGTGAACTAACTACATCTCTTACTGGAAGCTAACTTACTATAACCGGGGGGGGGGGGGAAGAAGCAATACTACTGCGTCTCGGCACTCTAGCTCAATAAGGTGTACAATTTGTACCGACCTACACCTCTTTGCATGCATCTCGTTCACGAGGCTTACTTCAGATTTTTTTATTGTTCTTTTGTGTTTTTACTCCAACGTAAACTTCTAAACGCGGCTTGTTCTATGTTTAGTTTTGTTCGTGTAAGAAATTGTTTAACTCATAACTGACAACCATACTTGTAATTACGACGTGATTGACTGATATTCCTGTACAAATGTTGCTTTTTTAAAATTAATACAGTGCTGATACGGATGGATTACATCCCAACTTAATTCTGGCTTGTGTGGTTATTTCCAGATGGCTTTCTTAAATCGAATCTCTGTAGGGAAGGGCACGGAGGGGTCTGTCCCACCTGCTTCAGGAGGCACGAGGTGGTGAACTAGGTCCTGCTGACAGTGTCCAGACACTTGTACTGGAACCTCCAACGCCGGTGATTGTTAACAGCTCGGCAAGGGAGCTACCAGCTCCAGGAGGAGGAATTTCAGGTGTAATTGCCCTGTAAAACACTTCTCCTCTCTAGACGGGTACGGACCAGGGCGTGCTGGCACACGGATGGGTTTCCGTATCCCTGTTTTGTTTCTGCTCCCGCTCGACCAAACCTCTCCCTCGCAGCTTCACAATCCCGATGCTCTCACGTGCAGGCAGGATGCTGCTCGTCAGGAACGACCCCAGGCACCGGCCGCAGAAGGTTGAAGGACACGACGAGCTGGCGATGCCTTTTGCTTACCCCGACCTGCGGCTTCCTCTGCAGATGTGCCCTGCGTGAGGGGTGAGCTGAGGTGGCAGAGCAGAGCCTGGAGGCTCAGCCGCTGCCGTCCTGCAGAACAGGGCGCAAAGCTTTCCTGCTCATCCTCCCCTCCAACCCCTCCGTCCTTGGGAAATCGGGTACAGGCTTGGGCAGGCAGCTGGAGCCAGGCCACGTCTGCTCTCGGGAACAAACAGCAAGCGCAAACCCTTTCCGAGCGGCTCGGCTTCCTTGGCTCAGCCAGGAGCAGAGTCAAGGGGAGGAGAGCAATGGCACACACTGTAATAGATCTGTGATTCACGAGCAGATGTCTGTGGGTGGAGAGACAGCAAAAGTAATAAAGGGAATTAAAAAAAAAAAAAAAAAGTCCCTGGTAACTGCCAAGCTGGAGAAGCCCCCACACAGACGAAGCCCCTTTAAATAAAAAAATACAAAGGGATTCTGTTTAACTCTTTATTTTCCATACATTAAATTTACTCAGATAAAAACATTCTAAAAATGTACAATTTTACTTTTAACAAAGTATAATAAAACATAAAAATCCCAATACCAGAATACTTGACATTTACAATTCAAAATCAAATTAGCTGAATATTAAATATTTACAAAACTATTTAAAATATTTATAAAGTTACATGCACAATTTGTAATACTAGAAGTGACCGAAGTAAAAGAAATGGCTCAAATGGGAGCAGGAGTTTCCTTCATTCCTAGTGGAAAGTTATGTCCAAGAGAAGCTGTTAATCTGCACTTGAAAACACACAGGATTTGCTTTCTGCTTCCGTACCAACACACTTCTTGCTTTCGTAAGAAAAATTTAAGAGAGCAAACGGGTCGTTCCAAGGGTTTATTAGAAGAGATGGCAGCGGGCAGCGTTACCGGGGCCTCGACCAGCACACGTGTTTTCCAGACTCTTGCAAGTGCTCCGTTACGTGGATTTCTGGCCAGATTTGCCCACATCCGTCTTGTTTAACAGGCATTCCAGACTACCCTGAATCCGCAGCTCCGAGCGTCTGTGTCCTCTGGTAAACGAATAAAACAGCTAACCCATACGCAGGGGTTTCGGATGACGGCATTTTTATTTTGGGGAGGAGTGTTGCTCTGCCGAATACCACAGACCGCTTCATTTTTCAGTCCCTTCACTCTGAAACTTGCCAGTGAGAAGTAGCACGAAACAGAATTTTGGGTAACGGTAAAGGTCTAGTGTTAGACCGTTCTTTTCGGAAGTCTGGCGCTTATTCTGCCACGATTTAAGGACCGTGGTATGAAAAAGTTTCACGAAAAGTGGAGTGTGACATGTTATTTTAAGGAAAAGTATTGTGGAACTCTCTGATCAATACCTCACTTGCTAAAATGAGGCTTCCCTCTTCGCTCTCCCGCTGTTCAGCGTCGAGCCTGGCCCATTCATTAACGTTTAATTTGCAGACTGCCAGCGCGTGGAGGAGTTTGCTGGAAATTCCATCCTATTTCGAGCATTTCCATCACCAACACTCCCAAATGGAAAACACTTCTGAGACTGCACCACACGTCGCTCACTCCCCCGAGGGAAGACTCATCGCTAACTTCTCCGTGCCCCTGCAGGGAGATGACTTGGGATTCCCTTCCGTCTTACATTTAAAAATCATTTCTATTCCGCAGTGGAAACCATTTTGAGAACTAATTCTTGTTATACTTTTAGGACAAAGATAGGAATAAATAGCGTTCTTTGAAATCTCCATCTTTCAATGTATAAAAATAGGTTTTAAGAACTGGTTCTTTCAGCCAGTGAAGCTGGAACTCCTATTTTAAAACAAGCTGCCTTACTTTTCGAGGCGGGGGGCGGGGGGGGGGGGATGGATTTGTGCCTTTTAAAAACAGATTAAGGATTATTTTATGGAACTAAAACGCTCTGTTCGGACTTAACCCACTTTGGTTGTTCCCGGTACAAAGTGGCCAGCCTTCAGGAGCAGATCCGAAGCCACAACTCGCTCTGATTTAGGGAAGGCTCTGCAATTGCTGCTGCCTCATCAAACATTTCTCTATTACGCTTGCGTTGCCTTAAGGTACTCAAGGCTTCTGAATTTGAACTTACTCTAAAACCAGACTTCACCATTTAAAAACATTACCTAAAAGTACACATCAGCCACTTTTAAGAAACATCAGCCTTAACTTTACACAAAGGAAACAATCCCAAAGCAAGCTCTGAAGGAGGAATGAAACAGTTTGCTGGACAGCAGCTCAGTGTTACAGTCCTTTTGTTACGGTTTCGACTCCGTGATGAATATTAGATGAGACTACGTGCCCGGCCTTGGGCATTAAAACAAAACGCAACTGGTATAGAAATTATTATTATTCTTTTTGCTGTCGATTTTTGCTATTTTGAGAGGGTTTTTAACACTGGCATGTGTGTTGAAATACAGTTTATTTAAATACAATTCAGTTTTAAAATATTGTTTTAAAAAAAGGGGGGGGGACCATTAAGGTTTGGCTTTCAGCACATGTTCCAGGCCACTGGAGAGACCCTCAAAGCTGCGAGCAGTAAACATCGTCACTGAAAACTGCACGTTTCCTTCAGCGTAATACAGCATGACAGATCGTTCCTACCATCCTCTCAAGCTCATTAAGGCAAAGTAAATGGCATTGTCAGTTTTCATCGCTTTAGTGTCGTAGGTCTGAAGGCCGGTCGTTAGAATACAGGTCACCTCCTCAAACGCAGGCAGAGCCAGCAGAAGCGTTTCAACAGTGCGTGCGATACTGCGGGTAGTGCGAGCTGGGCTGAGGATGCACGAATCTGATTTGATTTTTTTCATTGCATAGGAATAAAAATTAATTTTTTTTTTAAAACCAAACGTTATGCAAATTTAGATTTTGGTTTCCACGAAGCCAAATCCGCTATGAGCTGCAGATTGCTACCTGGACTGAGTTTGCTTTCTGGCCATCTCATGTTACCGTGCCTCTCCGGTGATGCTCATTTATCCCGCCTGCCTCCCCGGCAAGGCTGAGGAAGCGGAACCGAAGGACGGCCCGGAACGTTCCTTTCCTACGAACATGGTCCGGGAAGGTCTCGACCGTCAGGCTGCCGCGTTACCCCCTCACGCTGACGCTTCGCTGCTAAGGCCCGATCTCCTCGGGGCAGCTCTGCTCTGCTTCAAAACCTCCTCCTCGGATGACTTCCCTCGCTTCCAAGTGTAAGTCAGCTGCGCCACTACAAATGCTACTCATCCTGGTGTGGTTTAAATTGGTGTAAGAAATACCTCCAAGTGTAAACAAGGCTTCAGACTTTAAAGGTGTCTTCCAAATTACAGTATGCAAATATCTCTATGTATTTTAAAGAGAAGGCCTCACCCGTTCAACGCTGTCAAATTCCTCGGGTGAGCCACGAGGATTGGGATCTTCTTTCAACCAGACAGGACCAAACTGTTTCAAATTAGCAGTTCAAGATTTGTTTGGCTTCCTCTCAAGTCTTAATTTAGATTTGTCACCCACAAATTATGTACGCTAAGTAGTTAACACCAAAGCTAGTCATCTACAATCTATTGCAACGAAGGAGGCTGACAATAAATCCTTCAAAGTCTTGATAATAATGAAGTTTACTACCTTTTACATGTTTGACTTCTACCACTTCTGAATCCTGTAGCAAAAGCCTTGGGGTAGGAGTCAAAGGTTGTTTTATTTTTTTATATAAAGTAAAGCAAAAGCTTACAAACTCTGCTGCCAGAGTTGTTTTTTTTTTTTTTTTTCAGGTTGGTTTAAAATTCATTTACAAAAGCAGAATAATAAGGTTTCTGTGAAAGAGACCTATATACAGTAACAGGACGTAAAGGTTGTTTTGTGTATTACAGGAAAATATCCTTGAAGCCTTTATGACTCTGGAGTCTCTGGGACTTGGACCCTTGGAAACTAAGTTTATTCCACTGCTGGGAACCCAGCACTATCTAGTAATAAGTGAGACAATGAAGCACAAGTTTGTTTCCAGAAGGAACCGAAACTGCCGTGTGTGTTCTTTTGGAAGGGAAAGGAGAGACTTACTTAAGATTTTTATTGTGTAGTTCAGTCACATAGCCTGCTGGTGCCAATTTTTAAAAGTTGGAACTTCTTTGCCTCTTGCACTGGTCTCAGAGTGACACTGTCTGCTCAAAGTGCAGAAAGCTTGAAGAGTTTTACATTCTTCTGTAGTGCAATCCTTAAAAATCCCAGAGATTAGTGCCTGATCACTTTTGAAAAAAAGTAGACATTTTACCTAGCCCAGGGGTGCCAAAGTCCTTCTGGCGAACGGCCGCTCCTACCTTCAGCCTCCAGCTTCCGCTTCAGAATGTAGCTGCCCTGGAGTTAGACGTTTCACCTTAGAAAGTCCACGTATGGCAACATTCTCCAGCAAAGGAAAGTACATCGGATGTTGTACTTGCAACAGAAAATGCAGCTGGCCAGCTCCACCATCCATCCAGTACGCATCGGTCCTATGACACGTAGTCAGAAGTTCCAACAACGGGATCCAAGCTTGGATTTGGCAATCAAAAATGGGTTTGATGCACCCCTAAGCTAGATTTTCTACCTAGTCTAATAAAGTAAAGCACCTTTGGATTAAAAAATACATTAAGCTTAACAGCAACTGGACGTCTCAGTTTTGTAGTTCAATCTCCTTGTATCTCCATGGCTTACAGTATTTTCTTGCCAGATGATAAAATATCAGTCTGTGGAGTCGAGACTTTCAGAGGGAGGAGCGTATTTCAGCCTAAACGTACCTGGGGGAGAGGAAACAAAGAATTAACATCAACCTTCTCGCATCCCTTACATCTCAGAACTTTCTAAACCAACCTGCTTCTTACTGGGCACGCAACGCAATATTATAGCGCGTTAACGCCAGCGTGCAGCGCGGCGGGGAAGCTGCAGGAGAGGCTGACAAGCACGGGTCTGCAGCTGGCGGAAACGAAAAGCAAAGCGTAGTTTTACACGGCGAAAGTCACCGGCTTAGATGTAGTTTTAGGGCTGGCAAAAATTCGTTTGGGGTAGTTTAAATGGAAATTTAATTAATGACATGAAATTCAGCTTATAAAGACAGCAGACTATGTTTCTGAAATTCTCCGAATTAGGACTGACGAGGCAGCGTCGCTTCTTCCCCACTGGCCACTATCACAATATTAGCCCCAGAAACTCCACTAATTAGTTACATTTTAGCACTGCTGTAAATTGCTGCCTCAAAACCAGTGGCTTGTTCATTTATAGTGGTCAAATACTCGAGACCTTGCCTGCACCGTATAAAAACAAATACAGACATCCACTACAGACAAGAGACAACGTAAAATACGAGACCTCAGTGCCGTTCGCTCCAGTCAAAAGTTGGTATTTAATTTTTTAAGCCTACACCACAGGCAAATTACCTCGACACAATATGTCAATCAAAATAAAAAAGAAAAACGGGACTAGAAAGTGCTCTCGGTCAAGTAACATTTCTCTCTTAGTTGTTTCCCGCCCCGAATTAAGGATTTCAGCGCTCTCCTGGAGAAGCCTGTGCTGTAACCGTGTAAGCAGCGGGCTCTCCAAAGTAAGTACAGCGGCGAACATGGGACCTTCAGGAGCATTTGAACAGTAATTCTTCATTTACGTTACTATTTTGGGGAGGAAGGGAAAGGGGGAACAGAGACGTTCAGTTTGTAAACTTCCCGGGGAACTTGCAATTACAACCAAAGATGACCTGGATGACAAGGTACGAGCAGCAACAATTCCTCTGCAATTGTCCCCGGGTCCGACCCGGGGCCTTGCTTGGGCCCCGTCCTCGCGTTGGGTCTGCACAAAAGTAAGTTTCAACTTTTGTAAATGTAGCTCAAAACCAGCAGCCTTTAAGAACAAGATTTTTTTATGCAAAGTCAGAAATGAAAAGATAGGGCACTGCCATCAGACTCCCTCCTGCCCTCGGGGCACGCAGCCATTCCCCTCGGCTAAACGCAACGCTCCGCGCGTGAGCCACGTCCCGCACCGGTCCCTCCACCTGCTTTTACCTTGTCGATTGAAATCCATCGGAGGCTGTTTGCAGTCCTGAGCTCTGTGACCACTGGCCCCACAGTTGTAACAGGAGAGATTCCCGTTTTTTTTGTGACTTGAACCATTGCTGTTTCCCATCATTCCCTGTGCCTGATACACCCCTGCTGTCCCTGCCATAAAGTTCTGCATCGGCGGTACCGCAAACGTCGACTGCCCGGTCATTACGGAGTCCGGCGCTATACCGCTGTTGTAGGCGGTGTGGACCACGGGGAAAGTCGTGCTGCTGTTGTACTGCTGCGTGTTGATGTAGCCGTTGCTACACAAAGGGTTGAAGGGCAGAAATGGAAAAGTAAACATCGAAGGTCCTGAAAATGGGTGCTGAAAATAGTTAGCGTAGCTGACGGTCATACCGCTCGACCCACAGTTCCCGCTACACCCGCAGGAGCTGCACACCATGCACCCTGGCGGCTGCGGCTGCTGCTGCTGGTGGTGATGGTGGTGATGGTTCTGGTTTGGTACCGGGATGCTCCCCGCGGATCCGCTGCTGCTGCTGCTGCTGCTACTGCTGCTGCTGCTGCTGCTGTAGAAGTTGTTCTCGGCAACAGAGGAGAGCGTGGGGCTGGAGCTGGGTGCGGGGCAGCTGGGCAAATTCGCCATGGTCGCAAATGATGTGGAGGGGTGGCTGCTGGAGGAGGCTGCGTTACTGTTTGCGCAGAAGCCGCCTTGCATCGGCGCCACTGGCACGCTGCTCATTGCAGAAAAGGCAACTTTGGTGTTGGCTGTGTACAGAGCAGTCCGGGGATTTATTATTGCGGGGGACACCGTTATTTGCATATTACTGGAGCAGGAAGTCTGCCCGGCAATGGCAGAATCAGTAGGAAGAGACGAAGACACCAGGAGTTTGATGGGTGGACGAGCCACGTGGAAGACCGTGCTGGATGTTACAGTGGCAGCAGTGCTCGTTTCTACTATCAATCCTGGCTGCTGGGCTGTTTTTATCACTCTGTCCAGAGTCGAAGCATGCACGACTTTGGTTCGAGGACCAAAGTTAATAGTAGATGTGGGTGAGCTGTTCTCAGCAGCCCCTGACAGCACTTGCAAGGGCTGGTGGGGAGAAGATGCAGACATTACATCCACCACTGTATTTCCAAAGCTCTTTTCCATTTTTATGCTGCCCCTAGGTCCAGGAGAAACTTTATTTCTTTCTTCTAAAGATAAAAGTGAATGCATAGACGATGAAAGTAGCTTCATGTCTGCATTGCCACGGTCTGATTTATGCACTGAATTTAGCATCCGAATGGGGGTGATATGAGTAGAGGCCGCTGACATCATTTGCATTGGCAGAGCGTGGTGGCCGGACGGATTGGAGCCCGCGTCGTTTTGCACTGGTAAGACCTGAGCCGTGGGTCTGGCAGAGCTCGAAGTGAAATGATTCAGTAACATCACTGGCTTCTCCTTTTCTGAACCGTCTAAGTGAATCTCCAAACCTAGGGACAGAAACACCGATAAATACAACTGCTTCGCTAGGCAAAGCCGGGCAACACAGGCACCCGCTGTGGTTGTTTCTGCTTACGTCTCTCGTTCTCCTCGGCGCTGTCTGAGCTCTCTTCCCTTGTCTGGATCCCCATGGGGCTGGAGGAAGAGCTGGAGTACTCGGAAGAGCTGCCCTCCCGGGGCAGTGGGTGGGCGGGCTGATCCACATCCACTCGCAGCTCTGCAGATAAAGGGCGTGCGAACAATCAGGGAATGCAAACAAGAGGGGTAACACCTACTTGACAGGACCTAGTTACGACTGTTTCACGACACCATCTAACATACCGCGATGCTCAAGATTTACAGAGATACACATCGGCTGAGAAGCAGGACTCCGGAGGCGTAACGGTCACCGACCAGCACAGCTAGCCACTCACACAGAAGCCGTGAAGGGGCAACTACTTTTTATTGCACTCCATATACACAGGAATCCGACTTTTTGATCGCTCCCTATTAAGCCGATGGCATTTTGGAAGATAAAGCTTACGCCAGGTTGGTGAAAAAGCGGTACAAGAATGAGCTTGCTCTTGCGCAAGGACATACTCAGCCCTGAGAGCACAGCAGTGTCCTCTGCTCCTCTTTCTTACCTGCAGCATGGTTGCCACGAATACTCTGGATAGGCCCTACGTGCGTCGTAGGGGGAACCCTTGCCACACCGCTGCTGGTAACTGAAGAAGGTGTTGAGGGGTTTAGGCACCGTTTCTCCGATTTTTCTCTATAGAGTAACGAAGAAAGGTATGAAGAAACAAAAACTGGCTAAAGCACAACAATAGATAAATCTATTTCTGAACGAAGCTGAAGCAGACAAAGCCCGCTAAATAATCCACTAAAACGTTATGCTGATTTCAAATGGAAACATTTGGAAGTGACATCAATCTTGACCATAGCTTCTTGCCAGCAGTTACATTTGGACTATTTGCCATCTGATTACAGTACCAATGCTCTTATTTGTACAAGGTAAAACATCACTAAATTCTATCACACATTATGTAAGCACGTCCCAAACTTAGCCGAAACCAAAGAGAAGCCAAATGCAGTCCAAAGTTTTCATTTTCCAAACACACTCTGGAAAAACTAAGAGTGATGAAAAATGCTGTCAAGGAGCTTTGATAAACAGGCATGGATTGGGATTTTTTAATTGCTTTTTAAGTAACTGCAATAGCTTCAGAATAAACATTTCCCTCTAAGCGGAGATAGAAAAAATAGGACAATCTGTTGCATCAGTTTCCCCGAAGGGCTGTTGATATTGCACAGGGCGCTGGCCTTCTCTGTATCACCGTCACCACATAAAGCTGTGAGCTTCCTGAGAGCAGGGTTACCTGCAACAGCCCTGACTTTCAGTGGTTTGTCCCCGACGCAGTTAAAAGCCCAGATCCTCCACAGGTATCGTCTGGCAACCCGCACCCCAGCCCCAGCAGCCAGCAGAAGCCTGAGCGACTGCAGCTGGGTCACCGCGGGCCACCGAGGAGGCTCTCACAGTAGCTGTGCTCCCTCCGCACTGACTGGAAGCCAAAAAATTGTCAGGTCTTACAAAAAGTCAGTCCTGCTGGGCATCCCGACTTTCGGCGTGCATCACCTGAGCTTGCAAACCCTACAGCGCAGGGGCTTGCTTGCCTGATTCCCTCCTACCCCAGGAATCTCAGGTAGGTGGTAAGCCCAAAATCTAAATGGGCTTTGCACACCTGCTTTACGATACCTATTACACAATTTAAAAAAAAACAAACCGGAGCAACAGTACCTATCTTTTGTAAATTATTTAATCTCCTTAGAAGAGCTGCCAACGCGATAGGTGAAGGCAGGCATTTATGTTACGACTGGGTTGCCATATCCTTTTAAAACGGAGTTCACAAATCCTTTACATTTGGTTATCTTTATCGCAACCCTAACGGGCAACAGTAAACCAGTGAGTACTAAATATTATCTAATACACCTCCGTTTCAAGAGCTTTTCAAAGTAACTGACACAACCGCAGAGGAAGGGAGATAAGCATTATCCACATTTACAGGTGGGAATCCCGGTAGGTTTATGGCCTGGAAAGCAAAGACCACTGTAAAACTTGCATTAAATACCTTACGACCGTAAAAAGACAGTTTTTGCCCGCCACTTACTTCTCCAACTCTAGCTGGGTCTTGAGCTTCTTCTTTGCTCCCATGGTGAGGGACTCAAACTTATTCAGATCTTCCTCAGTAAGACTCAGAAACTTGTAAAGAAAAAAACGTGTGCTTAGTTTTACAGCCTGAAATATTCTTATTTACATTTTCAGGAAAGATCAATTCCGAAAGGCAACTTTAAAGCCATTTTTTTAACGTACGTTAATTCAAAGAAACTCTCTACTCCGGTTTTAAATTATCGAATCAGTGTAGAATAAAAGTGTGGGGGACTGGAATGAAAGAAAGAACATCCATAGATTAGATTTAATTAAGTGTGTGCTTACATTAACTATTCACCATAAAGATGAAGTAATCCGTGTACATATTAAAATAGAACGTTGTGCTATAAATGAGTTTAAGGATCTGGTTCTTTTAAAAAAAATCACTCTAGTTTTCCTAGTTGTGTCATTTAACACTGAAATCAATGTTCAGTCATCTCATCAGTTTAATTGGACAATATACTGCAAAATTAAATGTTATCATAAAATATAGACATAGAATATGAAAATAGATACAGTTATAAGATAATGTAATGAAAATTAAAGCCAGCAAAGTATGCATAGTAATACATGCTTCTTTAAAACACTAGAATATGCACGGGTTTGCTACTTTATTGAAGAAAAAAACACTATATATTTCCCCTCACATAATGAGGAAAATAAAATCAGAAGACTCTGGTAACAGGTTGTAATTAAATACATACAACATACTATAACCAGCACAAAGCCAGCCCAATTTAGACCTGGCTCAACCTCAGCACTTAGTCCACTGGAGGGCGTTCAAGGCTAAAAGACAGTAAGAGGACATGAATTTTTCAGATGGAGCCAGGTAAATGCTGTAAAAGTACGCTATTTAGATAAAATCCAGCACACATCGGTATCATTCATGGCTCTTACTATGTAAATACATAAGCAATTATTTTTCCACAAGAATTTTTGCAGAAAACAAACCCCTCATTCACTTGCAGGTATGTGCACACGCTAACGTTCATGGCAAAAATCTCTGTGAATCTATTTTTGAAAATAAGGGTTATCAAATATTTTGGGGGGGGGGGAATCAATCAACAAGCAGAAATTTAAAAAATTAACACATTTTAGTTATCTACTGCATATCGAAGGGATGAAGAGGAAGGCCAAGCAGAGCCCCTAGGACAGCACGCAAGCTGGATCTTCAAGCATTTGGTGAGGAATTCTGAAACAGGCGGCAGCACCCGAACAGCCCAGGCCCCGGACACAACACAGATCGAAAATAGGAATAAGGTTTTCATCAAAATATTATTGCTTCGAGAGAGTGCAAACCTTCACAGCATTTGCCAATAACTTCTGCAATTCTCAATGCAGATGTCTGCAGCCTCTCTCTGCGCTAGAGAATAGAAGGATGATTTAAACGCTGGCTCCTTTTCTTAATCTACTGCCCTACCTTCTCCATTGTGAGCTGTTTGAAGACAGGATAGTATTTGTGCAACCGCAGTTTCCTGAGCCAGTCTAAGATCCCGTTTTGCTCCTGCGTCTGAGGGGTCTGTGGACTGGAAGACATTAACATGGGTGAAGAAGAGGTGTCCATCTGGGTGCGATAGGCCAGCGATGAGCCAGTACCTCCTGCATGGGAACAGTGGGGTAGTGCAACGGGAGCAGCAGCCGAGTGCTGAACATGATTCTGAGAAGACTGAATGCCAGCCACTCCACATATAGGTCTGCAAAATAGTAACAGAATTTGATTTAGCACATTGAATCTGTGTCACCCAGAGTTCAGCTACTATGGCCATACAAATCCAGCACTTCCAGGCTTTCTGGTAAAACCTGTGCCGTTTGATCCAAGTTACAGATTTGTAGCTATGCTGTTCAACAGCACAATAAAAGCAGTGCAGTTTATGGCCAATAGTAAGCCTTACCTTCAGCTTAAGCAGAGGTTTCCTTCTACAATCACAGTTAATATATGCTCTACTACCTCCCTGTGATTTAAAAAAGGTTTAGAGAGAACGGCCGTGGTTCAGCTTTGCATTATTAAAAAGAAGAAAAGAAGCCCAAATATAATCCTGTGGAATTTTTTTTTACATGTGGAAGTGGCAAAATAACCCACAACATTGGCTCCTTGGAGGGTTCTGGGTTTTGTTGGAGAAAATGAAAATTGCCTCTTAAGAGAATGAGTTCTGAGTTTGTTAAATCCTAACAAAAGGCAAGAGAATTGCTTTTCTTCTTTTCCCAAGGCTGACTTCTACCTCCTGACTTCCTTCCTCCCTCTGAAAGGAAAACCCCTGCTGCACAAGGAAACATTCAAACACACTGTCGAGAGAAAAAACCCTTTCAGAGATGCTCTAGTCTCCCTTTGCCCATGAAGACTTCTACTGGGGATGACCAGATCTGTGCCTACAACTCGTCTGATCATTATTCCTTTTAAGTATGTGATTGAGACCGTGACGACTTATGCAGTAAGCAGCAGATCACAAAGAAATGACCCATCACCACAGCGCAACGTTGAAGTGTTGATGCCAATTAGTAGTTACAGCTCTAAACATTTTGAGAAGCGCTGCCTAGAACGGGTGTTCATAGGTTTTACTGCCAGCAGGACACTGCAATTGTCTGACCTCACCTCCCATGTAACGCTGGTCAAAAGGTTTCCCTGAATTCTTCCCTGAACACACGCGTTTCTTAGGACAAGAGAGCCACTGCTGATTTCATAACCGCCATTGACAAGTGATTCTGTCACGACACTAGAAAGTTCAATCCAATACTAATTACATTTTATATGCTTTAATTTTGAAGCTGAAGGTGAATTCTATCTTCCATTTCCAGTAATTATATCACGTTATATTTTGACTTGCAAAGTGTCCGTTCCCTAAGTTTTGCTGTCTCTGTGATCAACTCACTGCAAAACTTTTCTTCAAGCAATTACCCACACTGAGCTCTTGCAGTTATTATTTTAAGATGTGTTTTCTTAAGGCATTTAAAGAATGAACAAACGACACCACTAGGAATGCTAGTACCTTACCCCAACACTCTCACTACTTGTCTGTTTTGGGCAGACCACACACTAAGGCTAGAATTTCTTAAAATCATCTACAGATGAATATGAAAGCGTAGACTCAAATAAATCCCCAAGGGGAGAGAGATAATTACCTATGTAATGAGGTTTTACAACTAACCAGAACAAATGTAAACAAAATAAATATTTCACCTTCCAGATGTTCCCAGCGTAGTTCCTACTTTATAAAGGGAGGGGTTGCCAGGATCTAAAAACAGGGAACAGAAGTTACAAATGGTATCCGTTTATGAAACGTACATCAGCACTAAAAATTCGTTTTTAGACTTTATTTAAACTTACTTGAACTCTGAAGTTGCTGTGATGGAGATGAAGTGCTGAAGAACTTTCTAACGTGGTCATTTTTCACCACATGGGAAGGCAATGGTGCCAAATACCTGCGTGTTCATCAAAAGCAAACAAACCCCCCCGTCCTGTTACATTTCATTTGCAGCTGCCTATGCAATCATGATTGCAGACTGTACATGAAATTTTGAAACGAAAACATAAAAGACCTTTCAAATTAGTAACACCAGGCAAATCTGATGCAAAGCAGACTTGAAACGTACGGATATTCTTATCCTTAATACTACTTAAGCACGTTACCGTTGTGTTGCTTTCACTCTGTTCAGTGTTTCAGTAAAGATGCTTAATTTAGGAACACTGAACGCTTGTAAGGCAGATAATGTTCAAATATAAACCTGAAAATTTCCTTTCAAATTCATGAACCTGAAGACCATAAAATATAGATATAGCTATAGTTATTTAATTTTCTCCTCTTCGAGATAAACAGCAGATGCAGAGTCTGGCAGTGTAGGGAAAAAAGGCTGTAAAACTTATGTCACATTTTCCCTGGGATTGCTGTGCCTCTTTGGGGGGAAAAAATGGCAATCTCCTAAAACTTTGCAACGTATAAAGTGTGTTCTATCAACATGACTAACTTCTTGTTGTTATGCAGACTTGACTGCCTTTTGCCAAATCTTCTATAGATTTGAAAAGGTATAAAAAGTTGTTAAAAAAAGGAAGCGTTTTGACCATATCTTTGTATTTGTCATTTTTAAAAAGTCTTTGAGTAAAAAACAATTCAACTATACACTCACTCAAACGTGCTTTCCACCTTGAAAAATCACAGTTCATTTCTGAATCTTTCCAATATGCAGCACTCCACAAAACAGCTTCGTTCTCTGCTCCAAAGATACAACCGTTGCTGTGTAAACGCAGATTGCTGTTCTATTAACCCAGATTTGTGGAGACTGTTGCTAGCTGAGCAGCAGCAGCAGCACGCATTCCCTCTTACCCTACCGAGTTCTCGTCCATAGGCTGTGATCCTCAAAGCACAGAAGGGACTGTCTGAAATGTTAACGCTGTTTGCCGTGAAAAATAATTGAGGCACGCGCCTGTCGGCTCCGACTATGGAAAAACAATATCTGCTGTGGCTCTGCCAATGGTGGACAAAAGTCTGTCTTGACTTAGGGAAAATAGATGTTTAGCAGCTCTAACAGAAGTTAATTACTATTTTAAAAGGTCATTTAATACTTTGCATAGATAAAGACAGCCATAGCTGAAAATACTTTTTAGTCCCACCAATTTTCGCAGCAAAACTATTTCAGTATTTAGAAGGAGAGAACTGATGTGACCTGCTGCCGATGATGATTTTTAAAACGGTGTTTTAGATTAGGTAATGGCCAGGTGATTTGTGATAATGTGAGGAAGTACTAGCTAAGGCTTCAAAACTTTCTTGGCTTCCAAAAATTTAATGGCTATAGTATATACCTACATACCTACCTTTTTTAAATTAAAGTAAAATAAACACCATGGCAATCTAAAACAACTGAGACAATAAAAAACTCTGTGAAAGAGGGAGGGGGGGGAAGTCCCCACAACCCATCCCTCAATACAGAAGGATGACTCTTCAGGCAATTTTTTTTTCTATGTTTTCTATTTTTATTTCTATTTTTTCCTGAGTTTGGTTTTTTTTTTTTTTAAAGCTGTTTTCACTATTTTTTGAGCCCAAACCAAGCTTCTGCAAAGCCAATGATCCTGTATTTGTTTTTAACAAGGAATGAGGAAATGTGAATTCTCCAGGAAGCTTAATACAGAATATTATTACCATATGTATTTCTGAAGAAAGAATTCCCAAAAAATTTTTATGCACTGGAATTAGTAGAACATCAAGAAATAATGCTTAGGATCAGGCTCTAATTTCTTGAAAGTAATTTAGAATATGAACATAATATTTCTATGTCCTGTTTCTTTCTTCCACTTGGTGAAAAAAGCCAAGAGTCAAGATAAATAAACCACAAGAAAAAACCCAGCATACCTAAGGTCCGATTCCAGGTCCATGTGGTTCCGTTCTAGGTAAAATGAATCTGGACCAGCTAGGCAAGGAATGAATTTCTCCCAGTTTTCTTCTGGATACAGCTGAGATAGCTAGAGGTGGAGGATATTACAAATAATAAGTGAAAAGAAGACTTGTTACTCATATGAGATTCAAGGCACGGCAATTTATAAGTCAAACATTTTATGAAATTCGAGCTATCTGTGTTATCTCAGTGCATTTTGAAAAATGTCATTGAACAAAATTACATATAGGGACAAAACATCTCTCTGTTTTCGAAGTATTTTTCGTATCGCCTTTACCTTTGAAATAAATTCAGTCACTTCAGTGGAAGATTTGGTTACCAACGTCACTGAAGAATCAGACCACAGGACCTTAAGAAGTAAAAAGCATTCAGTTTAGTAACTAATAGTCGGGGATTTAAGTTTCGTTCCAGAAGATCAATAATAGGTACCACATGTCCTCCCCAGACTGCAAGAAAGTTTGTAAGGTGTGACATCAATAAGGAAAAACTTCTTTTGTGCACAAGTAACTATTACTCAGTCCTCCCTCGCTGCCCGATTCTTGCTGTTACTATACTTAACAGCTATTCTGAAACGCTTAAAAAAGCACTTCAGGGTTTACACAGCCATTGCACGCTGCAGACATCCAGCATTAAGGAACAGACTACCGAGTAATGGAAATTTTTTTTTCTTATTATCGTTAAAGAAAACAGCTGGTTTGTAGAATCTGGTGTACAATACGCACAGCTCGCCACAGCACAACAGTGCCTATTTATAATTAATCAACTCCATACGCCGTGCAAAGTTGAAGATGGCAGCGAATCACCCTGCTGCAAAAAAAGGCAAAACCTTAGAAATGAAACCTGCAGTTACTGCTCCAGCTACGCTAGACACCATCTTGTATATGCCCTAGAAAAGAGTTTGGTATCTCTTCCCATACGCTTTCTGCATTAAGTCATTACATTCTTAGATACAGAGGCATTTATTGGTTGGTAGATGATTAGATTAACTGAGCCAAAAGTCAGGATTTCTTGGCACGAAGAGTATCGGCATGCGACTGGACAACGATAAGTCCCTTCAGAGTTAAGATACCTATTCAAAGCGTTTGGAAGGCATACGGATCTGCCGCAGTTCTACAGGGGAAGAAGCCGGGTTTATGCGTTTAAGAATCAGGAGGCCATCTTCTCACACGACACTAGTTTCAATGACAACTGAAAACATACACAAAGTTTTTCCAGCCATCAGAATGCTGCCAAAAAGACTGGTGAGAGGAGAGTATTTCAAAATATATTACATAATGGAGGAATTTCCTCTCTGCAGAGCTGTTACACAAAAAGTCAGGGGAAAAAAAAAGAAAAGACGACAGAAAACTTAAGTAGTTTCTGGTTTTACAAAGCCCGTGTGGTTTTTTGTTTGTTTTTTAAGTTCGTGATAAATTAGTACTTCTTTAAATTCATGACAAATTTCAGAAAATAGAGGAGAAATTTCTCTTTCTTTCTAGTTTTCTAATAACCCGACATTTGTTACGACTTATGTTTTGCTAACTTGTTATAATTTTCAATACTTATGAAACAATAATGTGAACTGTAAATGCAGGGAACAATAGCATTGCCAAGCGATGCTGAAAACACTGAACTGCTCGATGCATTGACCTTCTATTCCCAAGCTACTAAACAAAACATTTAATAGCTAGGTTTCTAACCCAGCAAACAGCAATTTATTAGCTCAGCTAAACTATGTACTGTTCTTTCAGTTACAAGCTGTCAAGTGAAATACTGGTAAAAGTAATTTCTGGTATTTATAGAAAAATTTGTAATAGGAAAAGATGTTTCACAAGATACCAATACGTAACTGGAGTCCAGACAACTGCACGCTTCATAAAGATTTTTAAAACCCCTTGAAAAAATCCTTTCTAATATCGATGACATTTGGAACAATCATGGGATTCAGAAAATTCAGAACATTATCCATGAATCAAGTCATGCAGAGGTTAACACCGTCAACATCACCAGAAGATGCTGAACTGATGCTCTATCTTGGGTGGTAGTTTTAAAGAAAAACTACTTTTTCTTTTTTGGTAAAAGTTGTAGATAATTGAAATTCTACTGTCCATTTTCTTTCGGGTTCTCCTTTTTTCACCAACCGTTTGGCTCCGTTACCTCATTAAGCAAACCAAAGACATTTTCTGGGCTTTGCATTCTGAATTTTGGAATACGTCGTTCCAACTGGATGGGAGAAAAGCAGTTTGTCATTCTTGCTCGCCAGCACCCAGAATCCAGTCTCCACTATTAACATAAAGTTTCACAGAATGAAGTCATCCCTCCACAGAAATTGTGAGCAATGACCGAACCTCCAAAAGCTGTGTAAAAACAGAGGGGGAAGCTACTCCTCCTAGCAGCTTGTGGCTAACCACTCTCATTCCAAAGAAACTATTCTCACTTCCAGTTTGAATTAGTCTGGCTTCAGTTTTCAGACAACGGTTCCTGTTATCCCTTTTTCTGCTAGATTAACGCCCACTTTACCGTAAAATATTTTCTTCCCTTTGAAAATGCTCTTATAGGATACTCAAAGTCATCTTTCAGTCAAGTTCTTTAACTCTCTCACTACATGGCATTTTCCTCAAGCCTTGAATAACTTCCATAGCTATTTTCTGTATTCTCCAACATCCCTTTTAAAACCAGTAACACCTAAACCACATGCCACAGTCTTGTACTCCCCTCAATGCCGAATGCAAAGATAAATGACCGTCCTACCTCTTCTTCCCTATGTGCAGCACTGACCTAGGAATCTAAATTCTCTCTGTCCAGATGAAGACTTAAATTCTTTCTAGCTTCTGCATTCCAGCACATAGATACGCATTCTGAAAGCATGGCATATTTTTCCCCTAAATATGTACTTTGCCACAACCTGCTGCATTAGAGTGAATATTTTTTATTTTGCCTGTGTCCCACTCTGCATCATCCACAAATGTTCATCAATAGCAATTTACAGTTACTTCCAAATCATTGATTATAAAATATGACTAGCATCTATCCCCAAGGAGCTCCACTAGACCAGTTTCTGGGAGCTAAAAAGAAGGTTTGAAAATTTAACTCCGCCTTAAATATTATCCTCCCTTCTTTCATAGTAAAAAACCCAAAACAATCGCAAAAACTTACCTCAAAGGAATATTCAACATTTCTTTCATTCTTCTTGTGTGCCAGTCCCTTTAACTCCACTTTTTCAACACTCACTATGAAAAAAACAAAGAGAGAAGAAGAATGAGGAGGATATTCTTAAACGCATGCAGAAGCGATGACTCTTCGGTAGTGCCAGGACTTGCTCTGAGAGCATCCGACGACTTGCGGCAGTGCTACAGGCGCACAGCTCAGCCTTGCCTCACTCCGCAGATAGGAAGGTTGATACCACTGCTCCGTGCTGCTTTCAATTCTAGCCTTAGCAAGGCTTCGTTTCAACCAGGACCCAAACAATACACTAAATGCACAGGTTTTTTCATTTCCTCATGGCCTTATCATACCACTAATCAACATAGCAACAGAATGCTACACAAACACGCATGGATCTATCTTAATAACACCAAGTAGCAAATACCATCCCTGCAAGGGAAAAAACGGTGCACAGAGAAATGAAGACGGGCACAAGTCTCCATGTTTTCAGGGGCTGATTTTGCAAGGAGTTTAGTGGGTTTTATTGCTGTGTTCACATCACGAGCCCTCCTTGACTGCAGTTCCGTGGAAAATTTCAGCCTCAATTCCTGCAACTTGAGTAAGTTGTAAGTAAAACCAGGATCTTACTGGGGAAAGGGTTGAATAACAGTACAGGTCACCACTTCCATCTCCACGTATGATATGCAGCCTTTAAAGACACGATCTTACGCATCAGGTATTTGATATGCTAAATTCTTGGAGGCTCTCATTTCCTAATACACACAGGTCAGAAATTTCACCATGCTAAACTTCATGAAGATTATCGTACTGACTTTCTATTTCTCTTGCAAATTTCTCCCGCCTTTTAACTTCACGCATGGGGGTACACACACAGAATTTTTCTCATAAAAAGCCAATTTACGTTGGCTTAAAAATTCAAAAGCAATTATACTAAACCAAAGTCACCAGAATTTTACCTCCAAGCAACAGGAGCTTGAAGGGATGCATGCTGTGTATATTGTGTTTTCACTTAGCGGTTCTAACCAACAAAACCCAGAGCCCTACCATTTTGTTTCTGGGGAATCACTATTTACAAGATCTTTACCTGTTTTCAAGACTATTTATACACTGTATTGCCCGTAAGACTCAAACGTATGTTTATCACATATATCTTCCTCGTAACGTAACTGCATGACAAAACAGTTGCGGTGCAAAAGTCACAGCAACAACATCTCAACGGGCGACCTGTTTCATCAGCCCCACATCTCCCCATTCCCCACAGCGGGACTTAGCCAAAGCCCCCCTCTGTTGCCAGTCTGGAGCTTGATTTTCCTCTTCCTTGAAACAATCACGACCTGAAGGCTTTACTGTGGCCATTTAACAGTTTTTGTTGCGTCCTGTTCATTTAAAAATGTTACAACCCAGGTCTCGGCTGTTTTAGAGACCTCCTCTTTGAGACTTACTTATTTGCAGTCGGAATTTTTAGAACTGGCAAGTTCTAAATAGATCGACAGATGTTTGTGCCCGTCATTAAAATACAGAATTAACATTCCCTTTATGATCACCTCAACCATTCCTTCTCCATGCAATTCCCAATTACAATAACATAAACCCCTGAGCCTATGAATAATATCAATTCATTACTTACTACTTTCTCCTGCATATTATGCTTTTTGTAGAGACTTGCTCCTCTTAAAAGTTTTCAGCGGATTCCTCTCACGCTTCTGAAATGATTTTACCGTCCTACCGCGCTGTTACGCTGCATGCTCAGCACCACAGGAATAAATCTTCTGCATACCAGGTATCGATGAGCTATCTAGACAGTACGTAGTGGCACGAGGATTTAAACATGCACATGGTCCAGAGGTTTTCATGCCATTTTAAGAAAAATCTACCTCGGTACACTTATTTAAGGGAACTCAGGGAACCCTGAATTGTGATCACAGTTAAAATATACTGAGTATTGATTAGAATTATATGTACTTCAGAATTATAATTAGAAAGAAATTGTAAAGTGGATATTGAGAGGGGGTATCGCCATACTGTTGGTAGAACAGCTGAAGGATGAGCGAATAACGTGTAGAAAGCTTAGTATCAACTGCTGCAACATCTGTTTTGGGAGCAGGGCAAAGACAGGCAGAAAGACATAGCAAGTGTTACTTAACACGTGTCGTTTATAGCAAATCCAGTATCACTTTACCGAAACTGTTCTTACCATTGGCATTTCTGCAGTATTCAAATACCATCTCGTCTATCTATTTATTATTCCTCTACGGTAATTCAAGCAAAATAGGGTTACCTATCAATATAAAATAAAGCTATTTCTGGTTTACTATGTGGGTTAATAACAAACTTCAAATCACCTCGTGGATTCTGTTGTACTGACAGTTACGTGACCTTTTCATGCTAAAGTTCTGGTCTGAACTTGTCCAGTTAATATAATCTGCTGCAGTGAACTCATCCTCTGGAAAATGACTGCAATTACAAAAGTGAACCATTAGGTAGATATTTCTGCAGTGATCCTAAACTGAATCTTGTCAGATTAGGTCTGTTCTGGAGCATGAAATATATAGTTCATTGTGCGGCAGCAATATGCTTCTAGGGACAATTGGCTGGATCATTTCTAATGTTATACAAAGTGCTCCAGTAATTTTCTCCTAACTATCCAACTAATTAACTCCTAACTATCACCTGTCTAAAAAATTCTGGAGTTCTTAATTTGTCAAGTTATATGTTTTTGTTATGTGGCCTCTCACATACTCTTCATATTATTTAACTTGCAGTTGATTTTATTAAAATAGCCTTCCTGAACCTACCATGAAGCTTAACTTTATTCAGAGCAATCAATCATACAAAACTCAGGAAGAAAAAGGTGCCATCTACCAAGCAGGAGTGAGCAGATATTAAATTTGCTGTCTAACAAATTACAAAGTAAAAAATATAAGAATTTTTTTTTACTGTATTTACTCTCAAATGCATGGGAAATTGCACAAAGAGCTGACTCTACCCAATATCGCTATAAATGATTCCATGACCAGAAAAACCTTTGTACGGAATTAAGGACACATGATGCTGTTGTCTTTTTCAGGATGCTGAATTCAGCAAAACTCAAGCTTCCCAACCCAGGGGATATGAAAAAAAAAAAGCTAATGTTTCTAATTGAGGAGATAGCCAGAGCAAGTATATTTGCACTACCTTAAATCTGAGCTTGAGGTCTGGAACTAATCAATGGGAACTCATCCACAAGTAGTCCAGCTACGCTCTCCACGTTAGGCTTTGTTGTTGCGCATGGGACAGGAACCGACCAGAGCAGCTTGGCAGGGTGTCAGTCATGATACAAGATCTCAGAGATACCTTTCTGTCTGCTCCTCTCTCCCAGCACTTCCCTGTAAAACGATCCAAGAAAAGTGCTCGTGTGTGTATGTGCCATGTGCCTCCCTCACTGCTCGGCTTTGAGCTGCATGGGCAGAGGGGCACAAAAGACTTTTCGTCGTGGAGATTTATCCATAATTATCTGGGAAATTAAGGCAGGTAAGTGAAGCAGTGGGATGAGATCACAAATGCCATGTGAAAGGGGTACAGAAATACAAAGGAGGGTTGTGGAACTTCAGGGCTGTTAGGAGAGGCTCCCATGGAGGCTGCGGCACCCTCCGTGTTACAAGTGTCCCGTGGCACCAGTCAGAAAAGGGCAGAGTACTGGGATGTATCCACACACCCCTAAGCACACATTCGTAGTTACTAGGAATCAGATTTTTAAAGAGCTGAACCTTTGTCTTTTGCTGAACTCCTCTTTGAAAGGGCAGCAGACAGCACAAAACCATCTTCATTCACTCACAGGAAATTTGATTACAGAAAATCTCTAAGTGGTTTTTTTCTTTTTATTACTTTATTTGCTGCTTTCTTTTAAACACAAAAGAGAAGCATTCTTCATGTAGTTTTCAACTGTACATAGAATCGTATCAGGCATGGAAGCTTGCATTTGAAATACTAAAGCACAGAGGCAGAGTCAGTTCCTCTAATGGGTGTGATTTCCAAGTCATCTTTTCTCTTTTTCAAATAGTGCTTTTTGGCTTCCCCGCTATTCCAAAATGTCCAGGTAAAACACGATCCAGTAGGTTTGAAGATACTTTATTCAGTTCTGTTTTCCTATTCTAGCCTGGGATTTTTACCCATTTGGCTGATATTAGTGCATTTGTCATCTGCTCAGTTGAGTGCTTCTGTGAAGGCACAGACAACTCCTTCCCTCTCCTCACNCTTCTGGATCAAGCCACTGTTAACCAGTAAAAGGCCTAGATCAGTGTCTCAATCCACACTGAGAATTGTTGTGTTCCTCCTGAAAAAGTAAAAAATTCAAGATAATGACAAGCGTTGATTGAAGGCTAGCCCTCTTTCGTATATCCAATATTTCAGCACTAACACCAGCACTCTCGAATTAAATCAAA
This sequence comes from Balaeniceps rex, assembly GCA_013401315.1. Classification (NCBI taxonomy): domain Eukaryota; kingdom Metazoa; phylum Chordata; class Aves; order Pelecaniformes; family Balaenicipitidae; genus Balaeniceps; species Balaeniceps rex. The sequence goes on from VYZW01038302.1 coordinate 137,235, forward strand.
CACCCAGTCTTTTCACCAGTTTTACTGTGCATATTAGTATAACTTGTACC
>VYZW01038304.1:4697-16228 GCA_013401315.1 Balaeniceps rex
AAGACAGTGTGTTAACTCGTAATTTTTTTTTGGTCAATGGTTGAAATAGCAAACTGAAGAGCAAGTTGATGCATAAAATATTTACACCTTTTAATTGTGTGAAAAGCTATTGAAAGTACGGATTTGAGAGCTACAGAAAAACTTGGGATTAAACTGACTAAACTGACCCTTCAATAACAGCAACATACAGTGGAAATTCTTAAAGCTGAGGTAGTTCCCATAGTGCTTCTGAGATTATTACTTTCTGTTGGTAGGTGGACTTTGTTTTTGTTTTTCCAGTGTTAACCTGTGTTTTGGCAAAACATATTGAGTGCAATAAACAGTACCTTGTCTGTAACAAATTGAAAAAACAGATGTTAGTGGGAGGGGAGCAACTACATTTAGAAAAGTCAAAGATGCTCTGCTTTAAGGAAGTTAGGGTTATATTCTAAATGTGTGCATTTTACTCTAGTTACTTGTCTCCTTTTCTCGAGGTGTAGATATCCAGTAATCATAAAGTTAAGTATCATGCAGAACTCTTGCTGATCAACTTAATATAATATGGCAAATTTGTGTGTCTGTTTAGCACCACTGCTGTTGGAAAACATCCTTATATCTATTAACCCAATGTAATTAATGTTTTACTATGATACCTTCTTTGTGAAAGAACAGCATGACTTAGGGTATATGTGAATAGTGCTGTACAAGTGTGAAAAGGTCTCCAGATTTCCATACTGGATTAGCTAAATTAGCTAATACCTAGCTTGATCAATAAGTGCTAATATATTATCATTTTTTAAGGGAAATAATAGACATGAAAACTAAAACTTCATTCTGTTGTGCAGTGTTGCTGCTCTGCAGTGAGTTCTTGACATTACTTATTCCACAATGTGAATTCAGTGTCAGAGTGCATGTTGGCCAGTTACAGGGTACAAACATAGATGACTACTTTGTAAGAACTTAAAACTAAATATGAACACTTAAGGGTTGAGATGAGAATGAAAACTTAAAACTAAAACTGAAGGTACAGGATGTTTGAAGCCACATCTGTCACAATTCATATTTGATAGTTATCTGCACCTTTAGAACAAAGGATGGTGTTTCAGTCAGACTGACATAACTACACTGTAGGCCATTGTGGAAAACTAGTAAGTTTCTAATTAACTGACTAGTTAATGAGCTAGTTAACTGGAAACTTCTAAATAATTTCCACTGAGACAGTGGAGTTATTTGTAAACAACTTAAATTATATAAAGTTCTAGCTATTAAAAGACTTAAGTGCTGCAAATTAACATGAAAGTCATTTCTGTGAGAAGTTACTTTTGGATGCTTGGTTCTAATGCTTCCTTTATGGAGAAGAACTCATGGCTGTGTAACAGTCTGAAAACAATTATGAAGACTTGTCACATTGTTACAGTGTCACATTTTAAGAAGTATCAAGTCAAAAAAAAATTTAGAATATCATCATTAAATAGGATGAAATATTCTCCTGGAATGTAACATTCAAATACTCGTATTTAGAAAATGACAATACGGTTTATAGTTCTGTTCTCAGCCCTATTCTAGCTATAAGGAGAGGGGAAGTTTTTTCAAGTCCACCACTTTTCAAGTTGTCAGTTCTATGAATATGATCTACTGTAAGTAGAACTCATGCTTTTTACCATGAGTGTCATGCATCAAAACATAAGGCTGTCATTCAAATTATGTTTGCGACTAGCCGACTAAAATGAGCTAACTATGAAATCTCATATGATGTTCCTAAAATGAATCAAGTTTTTGAAAAAACATAATGGAAATACTTGCTAGCTGAGCTGTGGTGATGGCTTATGTTCTAGCCTATGGCAAATGCAACATAAATTAAACTAGCTTACTGCAGGGATAGTTAAGCTGCAGTAGTTGGTCTTTGGTATGGACTGATGGATACTGTTTACATGTGTGCTGCTTTTCAGCTTTGTTCAGCAACTATTTTTTGCTGCAGTAACTTTATTGCAAATAGCAAAACTTAGCTGTTTTTAGGGACTGGCAATACTGAACCTCAGCTAGCTAGAAATCATACAGAGTCGTGGTTCTACAAGTTATGTGCACCAGTAAAAACAAATACTTTAGTTGACATTAAATTAATTTCAGGCTTTAAAAATTTCATGTTAATCTTGGAGTGTGTAGCATGACCAACATCTAAAAAAATAAAGGTGATTTTCAGGCAACTTTAAAATAAATCTGGTGCTGTGTTACTACAACTAATGCTCAGGCAAGTTGTACACATCAGTTTAACGCTGAGACAAGCATCCAGCACTCTGCTCTAGATACCTTAGAGAAGATTATACCAAACTGATTAAAAGCACTGTGTATTAAATTTTAGTATATAGGAGACTTGATTAAAATGAGAGAGGTGATGCAATCATAAAGTATAGCACCTGTATTGTTTTCAGAAATTAATATTAAGCACATCTTAGTGTAACTCTAAGAACAACTTTTCAATGTGACTGGCTCTTTAATTAACTGAAATGCACTTAAAATTATGTGGGATGGGTAAGTGACTATGAATAGCAAAAATGTCCATCTTAAATAATAATCGTTCAGGTTATTCCACAGAGGGAACATAGAGACTGATGTCAGCAGTACAGAAAATAACTCGAGTAGTAAACTTTAACTCAAACTGCTTACTACCTTAATATTTGACTTAACTTAGCATATATTATCTGGTAATGGTGAACATGGCACTGCTGTACTGTAGAGCAATCATTTAATTAGCTTATTTTTCTATCTTAGCTATTTTCCACTGTATAAAACTTGGCAAAAACATAAAGAGAAACTTCGAAGCTAGCAGACAAGCCTTTATGATCACACCATTTTTCAAATTGTAATTATGAAGTTGTCAAAGAGGATTTATGAAGTTAATGTTTCTGAACAGTCATGATGCTGGTAGTTGTAAAGCTTTTTAACCTCTAGAAAAAATAACTATTAAGTTGAAATGTGTAGTAGGATTGGAATGTCAGCTGAGCAAAAAATGCTTTTGGTCCTAATATGCATCGTTAAAAAAATGTATTTTTAAGAAATTCTGTTGTGCTCCTATGCTCTTGAAGTGGAATAGGGAGATATGAGAGTAGTAGTTGACAGGGACTAAATGATAGATTCACCAGCTTTTTGTTCACTTAGGAGATGATACATCTTTATATGGGTAGGGAAATACTAAAATGGTGTTTGAAGCTAGAGACTTTTTTCAATTATGCTTTTAAGGCACAGATATCTTCACTATTTCTTACTTGTTCAGTGATGTAAAGTTAAACTTTGTTTGTATAGTTGTCCAGCAAAAGCAAGTCATGCTCCTCATGGAGGTCAGAGGTGATCAAGTGTTGGTGAAGTTCCTGACTTAGTCCTACAGCAACAGGTTTTCCAAAACAAGCTGTCAGCTTGATATGTAAAGCACTTCATCTTGTAATATAGACTTACTCATTTTTTTTTTCACACAAGGAATTGAACTTTATATTCTTGGCTCTGTGTTCCTTCACCTTCATACTGTTTACTGAGGCTTCCCTGTTCTCCATTTGCAAGAGAGATGTGACCTGCGAGACTTTCATTCAGATAAGAACATACTTGCTTCCTCTGTCATCTTTTTCAAGTGACTGCCGGTGGAAGAGACTACTTTTTGTTAAAAGTAAAGGTAGCCTTTGTTAGCCAGCAATCCTAGCAATTCTAGGAAGATATAACTTGTAAGTACAGTCACTTTCTTGTAGAGTAGATATTGTCAGGGCTAACACGGTAGAGACTGATCATGGTTTTTGCTTTTGTTTCTTCATCTATAGACCTCTTTTCTGAGAGCATCGTGAATACAGATGCTTTTGTATTTTCTAAAGCATATATTAGAACGGATATTGATAAATGGCTTTTTTCTGCTGTATAGAAAAGGGGGTCCCAGGGTATCCTAACTGCTAACTTGCATACTGCTTGGTTATAGCAGGCTTTGAACTTTCAACATTGTTCCTGAATATTCCTTGCAAGCTTGAGGTTATGTTAATGATAACAGTTTTTTCTCTTGTGTCCCAAAAAAATGCCAAAATGTTCTACTTGGTGTGTAGAAATCCCAGCTAGAAACTGCAAACATACACTGAACTTTGAAAATGGATGGTTGACTCGGATGAAAGAAATTGTCAATTGCTTCAGGCTGATCTCAATCTTCATATCTATCATGCTGCCAAAATGGGCGTGGAACAAACGGAAGATAATCCTAAGGAAAATGTTTAATTCCAATGTGGAACCTGTGTACACAGGACACTCTGTGGGGAGAGGGTTACATAGCGTCCTTACCCACTACTTGACTTTAGAGTGGGAATGGTTGGAGAAACAATGATAAATTTCAAAATCATTTTATCTTGGGTATTCAGAAAGCCTTCTTTCATGGAAAGGCTACTTTCCCTGCTGTTGTGAGGGAGTTGTAACATAAGCTTTTCAGCAGTTGAAAGAAAGGGCAGTTTTTATAATGTCCAGCTATGTAGTTATCAAGTTGTCGTGGTTTAGCCCCACTCGGCAACTAAGCACCACGCAGCCGCTCGCTCACCCTCCCCCTCCCCGGTGGGATGGGGGAGAGAATCGGAAGGGCAAGAGTAAGAAAACCCACGGGTTGAGATAAGAACAGTTTAATAATTGAAATAAAATAATAATAATAGTAATAATAATAATGATGATAATAATAATAATAATTGTAATGAAAAGGAGAACGAGAGAGACAAACAAAACCCAGGGAAAAGAAAACAAGTGATGCAACCGCTCACCACCCGCCGACCGACACCCAGCCAGTCCCCGAGCAGCGATCGCCGCCCCCCGGCTAACTCCCCTCGGTTTATATACTGAGCATGACGTCATATGGTATGGAATAGCCCTTTGGTCGATTTGGATCAACTATCTTGGGCCGTGCCCCCTCCCAACTTCTTGTGCACCTGGCAGAGCATGGGAAGCTGAAAAAGAAAGTCCTTGACTAGTCTAAGCATTACTTAGCAACAACTAAAACATCAGTGTGTTATCAGCATTCTTCTCATGCTAAATCCAAAACACAGCACTATGCTAGCTACTAGGAAGAAAAGTAACTCTAACTCAGCTGAAACCAGGACAAAGTACTTTAATTTTTAGGTACTTAGCATCTGAGGGAAACTTAGCAATAACAGCAGATTAAGAAGCAGAGGTAAATATGTCTCTGTGCAAACATACATGTCATACATATACAGGCAGACACTTTCCACTGTGTAAAATGAGAACTGCAAAGAGAGAGATCTTGTAAATTCTGCAGAGCCAACTCACTTTTAGATTATAAGTAATTGACAGCAGGTCCTTGTCTTGCAGAAGGCAAAGAAAGGGATGGGGGAGTCGAAGTGCGGATCTTGAATCGTGGGGTTTGTGTTTTGGTTTTTTTAAATGGGGAGACCTAGACTTTATCATGGTTTTTGAAACTAGACAGACTTTGTCTGTATTAATACACAAAAACCAGCCAAGGTACTTTGCCTTCCAAAACTTTGTTTCTGTAATGCTTAAGGGACAAATTTTAGCCAAAGCAGATGTGTGCCAGTATTGAATTTTCTTCTTCCTTATTATTATAGAGCTGGTCACCTTACCCCTGAAATACTTCACAGTGGGCTAAATCCAAAATGGTTTGTAGTTTAAACATATTGTGTTCTCTGGTTGATTCTTACAATGGCGTGCTTGTTGATACTAAGACAGGACGTAACCTAAGATTTTGAAGCTAGTGGTCTGGTTCTAAGGATGATCCATCCAACTCTTTGCCCATTCATCTTTCTGACACTTGGCTTCTTGTTGGCTTTGAATTCCCACAGAAGCAAAGGTGGGTCCTGGACATTTGAACAAGGATGTACTGCAGGGATTGAGGGGGGGAGGTGTAGTGTTTGGGGACATGAGACTTATCATGCAGTTGGATGCCTCTACTAAACTTAATTGTAGAAGCCATCTGCCTAAGGTAAGTTGTTTGTATTGCAAGAGCTGGGAAAACTGTATCAAGAATAGTCATTTAAGGAAAAAGTAAAAATACCAGACTGAAGCTGTTGAAAATTGCTACCAACTTGCCTGAGAAACAGCTGGAAAATAAGTAATAGAGGGAAAACTAAAGCATACTGTACGAAGACCATGGTGCTTTGTTTGAGAAGGTATTAGAGCTTCATTTGAAGTAAAGAGCAAATCTTGCTTTTCTTGGTAGAAAACTATCAAAGGCTTTGAAACAAACTAGGAAAACTTGGCTTCTTTTTATGTATGGAGGGAGCTGATGGGTTAACTCTTTCATACCAGAAAATAGGTTTTTACTTTCTTCAGTTATGTCTCTTATCCTATTTTAATGAGGGTGATAGCTATGTAATAGTAGAAGAAATTTTTTGTCGGTCTTCACTTGTACTCATCATTACTACGGGGTATAGGTAATAAGGATTTGAGCAGGGCCCAGAACATAGTAAGAGACAAAAATGGCAATCAAGATGCATTTAACCTAAACCCAAAATTTTTTAGAATTTCTGGCACTTTCAGCTCCCTGGCCTGCATGGATACTTTGATATGTTGTTGTGGTTTGTGCAACAACACAAGCCTACATCAGTGAAAGAGATGAGAGCTGTTAAATATTGGGGCCTAAGTAAAATGTTAAAGAAAATAATCAGTAGGAAATTGATGCTTTTGAATAAAGTGCTATTTGAAACAATAAACTTTTGTGGAAAGCATTAAGAACTCAAAGAAACAGGTATTGGTGATGATGTGAAATGGTATAATTAAACACTGACAACAGTGGCATTTTCTTAATTTGGAGATGGCATTTGAGATGTGATTTGCAAGCAAAATGTTATGGAGTAGAGGTAAGGAATGCTGGCATTCCTGGTCTTAATGTTGTTTTCGATTTGGGAAACTTTCTTGGTGCAGGAAATAAAAACATAAATCTAGTTTTTACGTTCAGAAAGCTCTGGGTGACATCAGAACTTAACTTCACATGTTCTTAGTTGTAATTGGTGTTATAAACAAGGAGGGATGATTTTAATTTTGTCATTTTTAAACAATGAAAGATACTGACACAAATAGACAGTAGAAGTATTCATGGTTATGTACTCTAGGAATACATATAAACAAACACTGAATTGATACTACATTTGCAACAAATTTAAGATTAATATATTAATTAGTGCTTGTAGATAATGCAGCTGGACAAGTTGACAACTGGTAGAAGAAACAGAAGTTTTGAAGGAAAAGCTTTTTGTAAAACACTAGTATTTTTATATATTAATAATGGTGTAATTGCCACTGTGTTTATTTCACATATGTGTCAGTTAAACTTGCCAGGGTGCAAATACTACATATTTGTGAATGTGTATTTTATTGTGGATGTGGAGGATGAGACTTAAGACCTCAGTATTAGAGGGGAAATAGATGAACAATTACAAAGCCAGTTAAAAAAAGTATTAAAAAAAAAAAGCCAGTATAAAAAAAAGTATTCTTGCCTGGAAGAAGATATTGCTGGTACTGTCTGAAATTGTATTTTAAGCTAACAAATCTTGTGTCTAAAGCAAATACGTTTTCAAGGAAGAAGGGTTTGAGTTTAACTTCTTGACCTATGGATTTGTGGGACATGGGAACCCTGGTAAACTTGGATTCCTTAATTTCTACTTCTTTGTTAAGTTATTAAACTCACTTTAAATCGGTTTTTACTAAAATCGTAATTCTGAATTCCTCTTGTTCATTTTGGTAGTGCTTCTTCCTTGTTCAGTTTCCTGTCTTCTGTCAAATTAATTTCATTTATGTATAGCTCCCTAACAAATCACCACTTTTACATAGTCAAATAATATAATTATGTGCTTTGAAAATCTGTGTAAAACTTTACTTATGTCAAGCTTACAATGTTGTGTTCAGCAGTGAGGTGCAGTCTGAAGTATGTTTTGTAGTAATAATGACAAATGTGGCAATTCTGTCTAGTATGAGAGAATTGTATGGCCATCTCTGGGTAGTAAGACTAAAAGTTATATTTATGAATCTTTAAAGTTATGATTTGTCAAATAACTGGAAGCTTGACAAATCTCCAGTTCTATCTATTTTACTTTTTGTGGTGGTAAATTTAGGGTGCCTCTGTAATACGGTAGTAGTATTTCCATGAATCTTGCTTATTGGGCATTTAACTAAATAACATGACATAATGAGCTACTTGGCTGTCCCTGTAATATTCTCTCTAAAAGATTCAAGCTATAATAACGTGTTTAGTGTTTGTTGCTTTACTGATTTTAAAATTACCTTGCCTTGGGCGAGGCAAAACCAGTTGTATTCAGTGCGGCACAGAAATAAAAACTGGAGTTGCATGTAACGTTGCGATTGACTGGAGTGGTCTCGGGAGGCTTTCTCAGTGTCATCAGCCCATCACTTGCAATCTTGTCTTCAATACAGATGCATTCATCTCCAGTAGACCTAAAGAACAAAGGAAAAAGCTGAGTGCTGGAGAAGCTCGGTATCTGGCAATCTCTTGCTTATGTGCATAACCTGACATGAAATCAGTTGATATTTTATATTGAGGAATGAATATGGAAATTTCTTTGTGCATGAGAGATCAAACTGCTTTTAGGAGGAATGCACAGAAGCCATTTTTACTTCAAATGTTCCAGGTTTTTTTATTTTAAAATCCTGAAAGCTTCTTGCTCAACATACGTGTTATTTTGAGATTAATACATGCCACTTTTTAACTATGCTTCTTTCACTAATCCCAGGGTGAAGCTGAGCAAGGTGTATTAATGCAACAAGTGTTTTTGGAGAGAATAGCTTAAAAATCAGTAGTTCATGTGCTGCTGACTGAGCACACAACTCATAGTTTTTCATTCTTATACTCGGTGCCCTGAACAGTTTCTGAAGTGGGAATTTAGTGTGGAATAATTGACTCTGTGGCATAATCAATTGATTCGATCCAGTATTCCTAACTGCTGGCTGGAAAGATAGAGGACTGCTTGTTTTTTTCCTAATAGACAGCATTCTTCCATGGGAGAGGTAAATAATGAACTATGAACAATGAACATCTGAGCAGAAAAGCTGCATGTCCTTACTTTGGGGAGGGCAAGATGTCTACTTAAAGATTATTTTTATTTTATTTTCTCCCCATGCTTCCTATCCTACTGCAGCATAGCTCAAAACCACATGTAATGAAGCTATTTCAAAGCCTGTGGAAAGTGTAAGACTTTTTGTAGTGCCATAAACTTGAGAATGAAAAACTATTCTTGTAGAACATACCCATCAACTTTGCTTTCTTATAAACCCTTAACTGATTTAGCTTGCATTGACATTCTGTGCCTTTTCTGTGTCTTGTCTACTTCTTTGCTCTTTCCATTAGATCCTCCTACTACTACCACTCGACTGCCCACGGTTCCCTGGCATCCTTCGACTGATGGCATCACAGGTTTAGCAACAGAACCTAGAATAATAGATTTCCCAACATCAACCTTGCCAGCAATGCAGGAAGACACTTGGGGTACCGTCATCGGTAGTGCGGTGGGTGGGGCTCTCTTCCTCATACTTGTCAGTGTTCTGGTTGGAATTATCTGCTATAGGAGAAGACGGACGTTCCGTGGTGACTACTTTGCTAAGAACTACATTCCACCATCAGATATGCAAAAAGAGTCTCAAATAGATGTTCTTCAGTCAGAGGATGTGGATTCTTACCCTGACAGTATAAAAAAAGAAATAAAGCATCCAATGAACAGCTTAATATCTAAAGATTATTTAGAAGACCCTGAAAAACCAGAGTGGAACAATATAGACAATATTAACAGGTACCAGGAACGTTATGAAAGACCAATGGATTACTATGAAGGTGGAACATTGGGAATGAAGTATATGGGTGGTGAATGTTACGATGACAATGAAGAAGACTTTGTTTCTCACATAGATGGCTCGGTAATATCTCGGAGGGAGTGGTATGTGTAGTAACCACTGAAAACTAAACGTGTACCTACAGTTCATTTCATTGGCTGATCACTTTCAGATTGTTTATACTTACACAAGAGGAGGAATAAACTTTTTGAAACTTTTTTTTTGAAAGTTTTTATATTGTGACTTGACAAATGGAAATATTGAATCTGGGGAAAATGTATTTGAGCTGCTTTTTTTCCCAATGCTGTACTACTGTTAAAGATTTGAGTTTTAATGCAGAGTGCTTATATTGGTCTATGTCGGAGGTAAAAAAGGTTAAATTAAAGTTGCCATTCAAAATTGTTTAAGAATAAAAAGCGGCTGTCTTGGCTCTCTGATTTAAAACTAAGTTTACCTAAGGCAATGATCAAATGTAATCTTTTGGGGCATTTACTTTGCGGATTAAGTGAATTACTCCAATCTAGATACCATCCATGGTAAACTTAATGCTTCTGTATAGCAAATACTTTACAAATTAAAATGAGCTACAGCAGAATCAAAGCTTTATTTTTAGGTTTTTTTCTGCACAGAAATGAATACCTCTTAGCATTTTAATGAGCCTTCTTGTAACTATGTACTTAAAAGAAGTCATTGCACTGAAAGTAACTTATGAACAAGATTTTGAGGAGTAACTGTGTAAACAGGTCAAAGGCTTGTCTTTGAATAAGATGAAAAAGTATTTTTTTATAGTCATTGATTTCTAAAGCTTATGCTAGTGTGTGTATATATACATACAGTAAGATATTTTGTTAGGCCTGTGATTGGCAGGATGTCAAAACTCATTAATGAATACAAGACTCTCTTTACAAGAACACAGGGTACAATTTTAAAGACCCGTTTCTGAGGCTTTGTGGGAATCTTACCATTGAATTTGAAAGCTGGAGAATTGGACTCAACTGGGAAGAAAACTCTCATTGATTTCTAAGCTGGAGGCTAATGCGAATTTGCTTATTTTCCTGGGTGCCAATAAACATTAAGCATGCTAAGAGGTGTCAAAGCATTTAGTAGAATTTTTATGACCAGAAGTTAAAACAGCGGTTTTACGCTGCTTCTGAATAAGTTACAATGCTTGCTTTGAAGAGGGTAACTAGAATTTCAGGTTATTAGTAGGGAAGTGGGCACTTGCATTGCTACTTCATATAGTGAAAACACACTCTCTAATGGCGCAACTACAGAATCTATGAAACAGGAGTTTAGATAAATTGTGCAGTCTCTGTACCACAGTAGATTTATTTTCCCTTCAAATAATCGATACTGATTTAACAACATGTTCTTTAAAATGACATTGTATGTAGGACATCTCGTTTGACATCTGAAGTAGTTCTACTTTGTCTTGAGCAGGTTCACCAAACTAATTCTGCTGATTATGTAGGGATGAATAAAATCACTTTAGAAGAATTACAGAACAATGATAAATTCATAATTAGAATAGTAGATCCTTTGAAGTGCCATTTTTAAGTGTTTAGCTCAAGAAAAAAAACTGATAAGGCTATTAGTATTTGAAACCTGAAAAGAGAAAAATCTCTGCTACCTTTGAAATGAAATAGGCTGCACAATTACGACTGCTTCATGAGCATTCATGCTGGAAGTTCTTTCCTATCCTCATGACCTTTGGTAGCTTACAGCATTTAGAG